>APFE030772957.1:62335-131842 GCA_000404065.3 Pinus taeda | reverse complement strand
TTATTAAAAATAAAAAAAAATGGCCTAGCCGAGGGCCAGTTTTGGCAATCACTCCTTGGCCAAGCAAGGGACCTCAGGGCCATCCTAACTGGCCTCTGCTCGATCGGCCTTGGGGCGGCCCTCAGACCGCTGCCTGGCTGAGGGTTGATTTTCAAAATGAGCCCTCAACTAGGTGGGGGCCTGAAGGCTATCGTAGCGCCGCCCGAGCTAGCCTGCCGACCCTTAGAAAGCTCTCAAGCCCTTGCACAGGCCAACGGATGATGCTCAAAATCTGCCTTCGGCCAATTCTTTTTTCATATTTTAGTTTTAAAAAAAAAGTTAATCTTTTACAATTTTTTTACAAATTTTTAAGTCCTTAAATTACAAAAAAATAAAAATAAAAATAAATGATAAGTTTGTTTAAATAAACTTAAATTTATATTATTTGAATTTTAAATTTTAATTTTTTTTTAATTTTCTATAAATTTTTAAATATTTTTTATTTTTAATTTTAATTTCAATCTTTTTAATTTTTTAATTATTTTTAACTATTTTTTTTTTAATTTTTAAAATAACCTAAAATAATTTTTGAAAGAATATTTGTATTGTTTTATTTTTTATCAGGTTTATATTTTATATTTTCTTACAATGTTTTTTAAATATTTTTTTGTGTAAGGTTGGTAGATCCTTTTTATTAATATTTTCTGAAAATAAGTACATCTTTAACAAAAATTGCAAGTGGCCTCAAACTGCCCACAAGAAACCAGGTCTGTTGGCCACCTGTCTGAATTGAATGTTGTCCAAAATTTGAGGAGAGTTTTCATGGCCATCTAGGCGACATTGCCAATTTTTACCTACTATAAAATTCAAATTAAAACAGTAAATGCTAGCTGACATATAAACAAAATTCTATTTGAAGACCTACTTCATTCATTTGATGAATCCACTAGGGTAGGGGTTTTCGCACTGGATCCCGATATTTCACTTCTCTTCATGTCCTGTATGCTTTATTCAATCTAGTTCACCGCAAGGTTGTTTCGGTATAATTGAATCTTTATAAATACAATCTCCCTGTGCAGATCCTTCATACTAGGCTCTACTGGTTTGGCCTCCTCTAGTTCCTCTCACTCCTTATAGGTTGTCACTGCTCAAGCCATGATATCTTCATGACCCAGTACTATTGAATTGTTTTTCGGAACAACATTTGATGTTTCTGGTATTCCCGAGGTCTTTAACCATGGTTTCCCATTCTTCTGCCTCGATCTCCTGATTTGCTATACTATCTTTGAGTTCCCTCTCCCACTTAGATATTTGTGCTTTCAACTCCGGTGGTGTGCCAATCACGTACGCATTTATTAGGTTATGCATATTCTCACTCCTGGAGTTCCTTCCTCTTTTACTTGGTCCTCTATTGGAGGTTGCTTCCAACCCTTTCGTCTTTTTTCTTGCCTTGCCCATTCCTTTGTTTCCTCTCTTTCTCGCTTATTTTCCTTACTTTTCCATCCCATTCTCCTTCTAGATTAATACCTCTTTTCCTGAGTGGCTCACCTATTCCTGGGCTAGAGCACTATTTGAGTTTTGAAACTCTGGGATTTGCTGCAGTTTCGTAGTTATATTACCTAAAACATAAACTAGTGAAAATTCCTTATAAGTCAAAATTATTTTGAATAGAGTAAACATAGGATTCTCTGACCTGAGCTTTTCCAATATCTCCTGGCTTGGAGAATTGTAGTAGCCTTCTTTAGCACCTGAATTCCCCCCTTCCTACTCAGGTAAATTGAGACTTCTATCCTCCCCTTAGTTACAATGGTTCTCTCTTAAATTTTGAAAAACCCAGTTTCCCAATGCCCACAGGGTCTCTCTGTTTATCCTCCCTACCGAAGTTTCTTCCCCCTCTGCTTATCCCCACCCCAATGGATAGGATAACGCTTCTCAGTATGAACAATTGTGCAAGAATTCCTATTCCCGGTCCCATTAGAGGGGCAGCACCAGGATTTTCTCATTGATGTTTCCCTATCGTAGTTTCTACCCCTAATACTACCTTTGAAGACGCGGCTTTCAACCAGGTCTGGGCTCAACTCGAGGCGGACAACACGCAACATTGCTGCACGGTCGGAGAAGATGAATAACACCCCACCAATGACTATTACTCTTGCCTTCCCAAGCCATAGACTCCACCATACTGGTACGACATGTTTCATTTTGCCTCCATTGTGAAAACCCCAAAGGACGTCCCAGCGGGCCACCATCCCTCAGGACCTATCTATGCAGAGACCCATGACAAAGTTCCCAAACCCCCTTTCCCCAATGGCATTCCAGGAAAAATCACTATAGGATAATGGGCTAGAGCCTCAGAAGAAATAGGTCTCTACTCTTGTTGCGTCATGAGTTACCATAGCCGTTAACTAGTAATCCTCTATAAAAATGATTTTTGCGAGGTAGTCTAGAATGGGAGCCAAAATAACATACAAAATCTTGCCGATGAAACCCAGTTGCAGCTCGACATCCTCCAGCCCACTTCCACCACCTCCCGCAGCATGTCCTGCCTTCGCACTCTGCATGCAAATGCCTCCTCTCCTAATTGTCTTACCCTTTTGTTTCTCTATCTAGCTGCCCCGCCTGCTGCCCATAGGACTCTCCATGTGCCTTTGTCCTCCTTCTGCCACCCATTCCCTCATTTGGTTTACTCGGGATGGGGTTTCCATCACACTATAATAATTTCCCTTCATAACTCCACTCTTACTCTTGGCTGCTCCTATCATGGGCTTATTCCATCCACCTTGCCACTTACGAGATGCTCTTGCCTTCCCATTCCCACACTTGACACCGGGTTGTCGTCTCTCACCTCCACCCTCATCCACCTTTGCGTTAGTCCTGTACTGCCTACTGCCCAACTGCCCTGTACTGCTTGCTGCCCCACCTACACTCGTGGCCTCACATCATCCACTTCCACCTCTGCCCTTTGAGCCAGTGGGATGTCTGTTCTCACCTCGACCCTCCATTCCCTATGGCCCACCTCGCCTTCTGTCACCGCTTCATACCTACCACACCATGATTGGGGCTCTTCTCCCTTCTCCTTGTTAGATTTTAGAATTTCCTCTAAAATTCTCATCCCTTCCATTTGGCTTAACTCCTCTCCCTTTATATCAAGGTTTCTTCTTGCCTTCCCACACCCCCAGTTAACAAGGTTATCTGCTACCACGTTATCCAATATGTGGACATATGTCGGAACAATGTAGTCTATCCTTTGAATTAGATTTCCTATTTCTTGGACTACCCAAACCATCCTCCAACTTTGGCTAATCTTCTCCCATGTGGTTCCTCGCTCAATTTTTTTCACCATTTCTATTACTAGCTTCGAGTCTCCCTCCACGTCGAGTCTCTGGAAACTTTCCCTATTTGTGATTTCCAACCCCCATTTAGCAAATGGAGCTCCACTTCATTATTTCTCGCAATGCCATAATCCATAGCAAATAGATGGATATTATTTCTTTTGTCGTATTTGAACACTCCTCCAGTTCCCGCCACCCCCGAGTTCCCTTTCACAGCTCTGTCAAAGTTAAGTCTAATGAAGTCTTCTTAAGACCGCACAAAAATGATCGTAGACTCACGCTGAGGGGAATTCTGTTTCCATGAGTTAGGATTTAGCACACTGGGTTTTAGGCTGAGTCCTACCATTATTCATCCTTCCTGGGGATTAGTTTCCAAGTCCTCTCTGAACTAGTTCTTGGCTAAGATTATTTCTCTTATTTTTGGACTATCATTCTCCATAATTCTATTGTTGTTCTCTTTTCCCGTTTGAAGATTCTTTTGTTTCTTTCTTTCAAGGCTACCCAGAGTAAGAATCATAATGATATCCACTAAGCATGATCCATGATGCGGTTCTGGTAAGGACTTTTTCTCCATTTGTCGATTTTTTCTTCATGCTTATTTTATCCCTGTCACTAACACCGAAGAGTTGTTCATGCTTTTTCCAAAGAGTTTCATTGTATCTACAGGTGTTTGTTAGATGTTCCATTGATTCTAAGTGTCCTTCACAGATGCTACAAGTTGATGGTCCCTACAGATATTTTATCTGGAGTTGATCCCAAGTGAGTGCTCTCCCATGCCAAATTATCCACAAGAATAAATCTATTTTCGGCCATGATTTATCTTGCCAAATTTTGTCCCATATAGGTGGCCCCTATTGTAGGTGGTGCGCTACTTGTAGATAGTAGCCTTCTTTAATAGTGAACATCCCTCTGATTTTATACCCCCACCTTATTATATCTGGCACTTCCGAGATTGCAATTTTTTGAGTTTCCATATATTTCACATATGTTGCCCATTGGGTGAATTCGGGAGCACCCGACCAGTCTTGTTTCTGTTTCCATTTTCTCCAATGTTCTCCTGTGTCTGGGCTCCAAAAAAATTTCACTGTTTTATATGGAGGGCTATTGGTGAATTGACATATTACCCCTAGATCAGGTCTAATGTAAATTTTTTCTCTGTGCTGCTAGGCCTCATTCCAGAATCTTGCTTTGTCTCCTTCCCTTATTTCCTAGAAGTTGTGGGTTCTTATCAGTTCTCTATTTTCTAATGCTAAATTCCATATGGTTGATCCCTTGATGTTTTCCTAGAATCTTAGCCTTCCTTCTATCGAACTTGGCATTCTGTTGGCTTATTGGGGCCTAACCCAGGTTCATATTTGATTTAGCCGAAAACATCCTGGTACTACTAGCCCTTTCGGAAATAGTTCGCGGAGCGCGAACTAAGGTCTCCCTCAATGTAGTATGGGGGGGTGCTAGAACCAAGTTTTTTCATCCTGGAGATGTCTGATGAGTTCAAGTGGTCCGCAGTTTGACCCTGTATGCAGGTTGCCTCGTGCACTTTCCCACACCTCGCAACCTGGTATAGTACCTACACGCAATCCTGCTCAGGAGTTGATCGTTGTGCTTCTACATTATTACTTAAGAATTTACTGGTATTCCAATGTTAGTTATTATATTAGCTTTAAGTTATACTTAACAAGAGAAATCATTCATACATGTACACGCAGTAAATAAACAATACATTTTCAAATTAAACATGTATTGACCCAAGAATAGATACACAGAATTATGATAAAACTTCTCTTTATTAATTCCTTCCTTAGTTACAGACTCGACTTTTCCCCATGCACTCAGCTGCAGGGGTCCGCACACTCAACTGCAGACTACTAGGCCTCTACGCACTCAGTTGTAGAGTCTTCTCCTACTCTATGACCCAAAGACACACTTCGCATCGTGACTCAATCACTTAGACTTGTCATGCTCCTATTATATTATCTATCTCCTTTCTACACTTAGAGCCTCTCTCTATTTTATACAATCCCATGGTTCGCGGACCATGGGTAGGTCTATCTAGCTAACATTAAATTACAAAACTAGGGCGGATAGCCCTATGACTCTATTATACTTTCATGCCTTGTGCCCACAATTCGCAAAGCTTTATAGCAAAATTTAGTCAAAACATGGGCTTTAAGCCCCAAAACATGCCTTGGGGGCATTCCATGCCCAACACATTCCATATTTCCTCCCCCATATTTCCTTTCATAGATTTGCTCCTCCTTAAACCCATCGCCACCATAGCATTGCCCCGATGATCGGGTTGAGAATGTACGGGTCTCTAACTCCTAACCCTCCTTCTTTTAATGTCTTGCTGAGAAAATTCAATGATATTATGGCCCATTTTTTTCTGTTTTGAGCCTTTACCACAATTTTTTTAAATGTCAATCATCCCTTGGCACAATGTTTTGGGGCTCGCTTAACTAGATAATTGGTAGATTGGAATCGAGTGAAGCAACAATTTCAGCAGTATAACACGGCTTGGCATATTCAGTGATCTGAAGGTCTAGTTCTACATTCTCCCTTGGATTTTCACTAGTAAAGTCTCCCAGTTTGCCACTTTGGTTTGGTGGTCACTTAGCGGAATTTCTAAATCTTTCAAGGGGAGATTCCCAATCCGAAATCCCATTATTCTTGCTAGGAAGGCTTGAGATGGGGTTGTACTAGTAATGAAAAATATATCCAACTTATCCTTATTGATATTCGTTCCAGAGGCGCTCGTGAAGTCATTCATAATTTCCATCAGACCTTTGGCTTCCTTGAGGGTTTCTTGCCCAAACATCATTATGTCATCAACGAACTGTTGATGTGTTAACAACAAATCATTGCCCCACATTCTGAGACCTATAAATTGATCCCTTTGCACTTTCTCTTTTACATACCTTCGTAGTCCTTCAACAGCCAATATAAACAGGAATAGGGACATTGGATTGCCTTGCCTAAGCCCTTTGGTTTTATTGAACACCTTAGTGGGCATCCCGTTGAGTAGGATTGAAAATACTGGGGTTGATATCATCGATGTTATCCAGCTTATCCATCTTGAATTGAAGCCAAACGCCTTTAGTATGCCTTATAAGTACTTCCAGCTCAGACAGTTATATGCTTTCAATAAATCTAATTTTACCAACATTCCTTTAGCTTTTTGGCTCTTCACGGAGTGTATTGCCTCTTGAGCCATAACAATTCCATCTACTATTTGTCTCTCTTTGACAAATCTTGTATGTTCTTGAGAGATTAAGCTAGGTAGGATAGATTTGAGGTGATTCAACATGATTGTGGCCAAGCTTTTGTAAATTACGTTGTAGAGCGCAATTGGTCTAAAAGCTTGCGTTCTTCTGAGTGGTTAGTTTTGGTAATGAGGGAAACAAAGGTTGAATTCAAGGCCAAATGTATTCTTTTATTGTGTCAAGACTCCTCCATGATTTACACAATATCACCTCCCATGAACAACCACGTAACCTAAAAGAACTTGTTTGTGAACCCACTTGGGCCTGGTGCTTTTCTTTTTGCAAGGCCTTTGATTACTTCTTCCACCTCTGACTTGGAGATTTCCCTTAGAAGGGTGAGGTTCTGATCCCTGCTCACTAATTAGGGGATATGTGAAGTTAGTATCTATATATTCTCTATCCTATCTATGTTGGGTTCAATCAGCAAGCTTTGAAAATGGTGAACTAGCAAGTTCTCCATATCTTCCTTTCAATAAAGCGATTTCCTTCCTAATCCACTAGGGAGAAGACACTGTTATGCTGCCTATATTGAATCATTACTTTGTGAAAAAATCTAGAGTTCCTTTCCCCTTCCTTTAAGCACTAGATTCTTGATTTCTATTTCCACAGGATCTCTTCTTCTTACCTCCTTTCCTCTAATTTATTTATCAGTTGTCCTTCTGCCTCTACTAGGGATTTAGATATACCCTCATCAGTTATTTGTTGTTGCACTTTCCTCATCTTAGCCTGAATCAATTCCTAATTCTGATGTATGTTACTAAACTCTTCTCTATTCCTTTTTTTGTATTTTACCTTTTAAGATCTTTGAGTTGGAGTTGGAAAGTATGCATTAGGTTTTTTCCTTCTTTCTCACTCTCTTTCCACCATTCCTTAAGTTTTCCAATGAAGGTCAGGTCTTTTAACCAAAACGCTTCAAACCGAAAGGGTCTCTTTGTTTTCCCTTGTTTCATGTCCACTTCTAATATAGTTGGCTAGTGATCAAAGCCCAAGGCAGGTAGGATGGATGCCTCATAGTAGACATCATTGCTGATGAGATTTTATATTGCTAAAAATTTGTTGAGGCGAGACACTATTTTCCTATTTCCTCCCCATCTATTCTTCCATGTATATCTTCCAATAGTTGTTGGGATATTGACCAGGTGAAACTGTTATTGTATATCCCTGAATTTCTCCATCTCTGGCTCCTCCATTATAATTCATCCTTTTCTCTCCTCTATCAATGTTATTAGGTTGAAGTCACCTGCTATTAGCCATAGTTTTTTGTCATGCATTTGGTTTAGCGTCTTTATCCTTTTGAGGAAGTTTTCCTTTTCGGTTGGGATGTGTGGGCCATAAACTACTGAGAGCAAGAACCAGCCTTTAGTTCCTATGCGGCATAACCGACCTGCGAGGATAAGTTGCATGCCTATCCAATAATTATAATTACTTCTGCTAGATTCAACAAAATTGCTATCTCTCCTACACTTCCTTTCGCATATGTTTCCATTCCCTCATACCGTGGTTTCATCTTCTTGGAACTAATACTAAGAGGGGGAGTGAATCAGTATTTACAAATTAATAACTTTTTCTTTTCCTACTCAAATTCATATATGCTACTTCAATGAAGGTAACTCACGTGTACATGCAATTGTCTTTAAAGAAACCAGCGTATATCCAACAAACTTATGATTTAGTTAATTCATCATATGTTGATCTTTAATGAGTGCATCAATACTTCATTAACCATATAAACAATAACCATGTGCAGTAATAACAGAATAAACCATCACACATAAGAAACACACATGAACACCAAGATTTAAGGTGGAAAACCAATGCAGGACAAAAACCACCTGCTATTGTCTTCTTTTAATATAAGAAAAACCTATTTACAATCTTGTATTGGTGTAGACTCATACCAGTATGCAGGCACCCACCTGCAGAAGGCTACAACCTTCTGTCATTTTCCATCTGCTACTGGAAGGGAGCTCCAACCCCCTTTCTCTTGTACTAGCCAATCCATTTTACTAGTACGTAGGCAAGGCTCCAACCTTCACTCGTTTTCCAGCTACTATTAGAAGGGAGATCCAACCCCCTGGCTCTTGTACTAGCCTATCCATTTACTAGTACATAGGCGTTAGCGTACAAAAGGCTCCAACCTTCACTCATTCTTCGGTTGCTACTGGAAGGGAGATCTAACCCCCTAATCAAATCACTAGCCACTACTAGTAGGAAGCTTCGACTTCCTCACTGAATGCTCCAACCCTCAGCATCATTTAGGGACCATGTTTCATAAGTTTTCAGACTAGATACTCCTGCAACACCACACCACAATGTCAAGGCCTCATTTCATCAAATTTTCGTACTGGACCGATCAGCCACATTGAAGCTTAAAATCAATCACCACTAAAATACAAGAAATCACCGAAAACCCTTCACCACTGAAGCAAATCACAATAAATTACTCTAAAAATTTAGAACACTATCACCAGAACATAGTCACGAGAACACAGAGCAAAACCTAGAACTCTACATCAACAGCCAGAACCAACTACAACTTCAATGAAACATCATATCTCATAATGTATACAATACTTCAATGTGTCGAACCAGTGTGTATACGTGCTTTTATCAAATCAAACTAGTGTATGGATCTGCAAATACTAACTTAAGAGGTCACAACTATACCAGAATTCAGTCATACCCAGATCAAAACATTTAAAGTGTAAATCATGCATCAAATCTAGACTATCCATGATCAGACGACATAATAATAATTAATTTGAGCTCTTATGATCCTAATTCATCATTAGATCTCATCCCTGATTAACCACTAAGGCTCATCCTTATATCAGATCAAGAAAAGCACTAGAAACCCATAACATGCATTTTTTCTTTTGATCCCACTCTTCATAAGAAATTCATTGCTTTCTCCCTTTGACCTAATGATCTTCTCCTTCTTATATAGTTTTAGGCCTTTCTGAATACCTTGGACCAAAACCACTTAGGACCCATGGTATTCTTGGGCATGATCAAATAGTTATTACTCTGCTCAATATTGTGTGCTAATACCATGGTATTGACCCCTAGTATTTCCTCCTCTTGAATTTCCTTGTTTTTCCAACCTGTGGGTAATTTTACAATTGTGAGAGTGCGTGTATATGTATACACTCTTTTTGTTCAGTGGACTTCCATGTACACACTACTTGGACAAAATGAACTAGCGTATACCTCTATTTTTTCAATCTCTGGAGTGTGATCTGTAATCCTTTGTTGTTAACCTGTTGCATTATGAACTGTCATCTATGTGAGTTGCCATGAAGGACAACACACTTATCATAATACCAACAATCTCCCCCTTTAGACTTGATTGCAACAACAACACAAAGACACTCTCCCCCTTTGACATCAAGGGCAAAGGGCAGACCAAGATATTCTCCCCCTTTGATATACATTATGTTGTGCATGCTTGCCCTGAGTACATGCTGAGTCTACAAAGATATTTTTCAAAAGAATAACATGATCCTATAATTGAACTAAGTGAGTATGAGTTCCCTAAAACCAATGACTCATACATACATCAATCACCCAACAATGTGGGGATACACCGAATTTGACTCATCCACCAACTAAGTGGGGATATACGAAAAGTTTATACATGAATGAAATAGCAATTATTACATCATCCTTCCCATGCACAGTGGGGTTTCAAATTAGTTGTTTTCATGAAATTTACATTGAATTATATACATGACATTAATAACAAGGAACAACAATCTAAACAAGACCATGATAGTCATCAGCAACTATAATACACCATATATGTTTTGCACCATCAACATCTGTCAGCATCATCAAGATCAATAACTTGTATATTTCCATCATCAAATGAGTCACCTGAATCAAACAAATATGTGGATCAAGCAATATAATTATCTTCATGTACCAAGATATTCTAACATAATGCCAACAATGCATTATTAGAAGCATATGCTCCCCCTGAACCTGGGCCAGTCATTCATTGTTAGATCTAATCATTGCAAATATCAGTAAGAATCATCAAGGCGTCATCATCTATCATATATACATCAAGTCATCAATAACTTATGAGGGCGAAGACAAATTCTACATATTATCAACAGACTGTAATCATCATCAATTAGAACAGAACAGATATTTGATAATAGACTGAACCATATCGGACCCGTTTTTTTGAGTTTGTCCCACTACTTTTTCCTCAAACCAACATATACGTGACTATGCAACTTCGAACTCACATATATACATGACTTGTCTTCATGATAACTACGTATGAGATTTATAACATTGAAGTTTCACACTTTCAGCTCCCCCTAAGTCTGTTATGTTTGTATATTGTTCTATGCCACATCTTTTTAGATGTACTTCCTTCTTCTTCCATACCTTGGAGTGTGATGATGATTTCTCTTTTTCGTATGTTGGCCGAAATTTTCTACTACATTCTTTTGCTATGTGCCCAAACTTGTTACAAGCATAATATCTTATATGTTTCATATTCCCTCTATAGCAGTCAACGGCTTTGTGACCAAACATACTGCTAGAAAAATAGTATCCCTTAAAGTACCTGGAAGCTTATGATATTTCTGTGTGACAGTTATTAGCTTGAACCATTCTACTTCTGCATCTAGCTGTAACATGTCCAAAATTATGACATACAAAACATTCAACATTATTCATTAGAGGAAATAACTGACTATCACTTCCATAGTTAGGAGTAAATGATTTTATTTGAAGACTTTCTTTCCTTAGTTGTTGATGGGGTTGACCTCTTATCATCTTTGTTGAATTTAGGCTTCTGTGATCCATATCAATATTTTGAGAAGAGTTTTCAGTGGAAATCACACTATAATTAATTTGTCGATGGGTTTCGAACCAACAAGTGTGGTTCATTGTCAGGACAAGTTGAAGAACCAGATCATGGCTGCATGCTAAATAGAGAGAGAAGATCATCCAACAACTATATTTGAATAGGAAATGGCTATAATAGACTAGGAAATGGCTATATTTGACTGGACTAGACCAAGCTATAGGGATAGGAAGAAATCAGTTCAGTAATTTATAAGTTAGTTATGTTATATTTATTACAATAATTGAATAAATGTAATTTATTGTATTTAATTATATAGATGAATAAAAACTTATAATATTAATGGATATGAATTAATAAAATTAGTAAAGAATTATTAAAAGTATGGCTAATTAGTTAGTTAATTAATATAATGATTTCTCTAATTAAAAGTAATTTATTGTATTTAATTATATGATAAATAAAAGATTATACTATTAATAGTATATAAAATAATAAAGGATTATTAAAAGTATGGCTAATTTAGTTAGTTAATTAATGTAATGATTTCTTCTAATTAAAACCACTAGGAAAATAGATTCTCCTTGTTGATCATTTCATAATTTACATTAGAGTTCCTAGCCTCATATTGTGAGCTAGATTCACCTTCAACAGTTTCATGAAAAGCAAGACTAATTTTGATGGTAGGAGACCTTTGACTACTAAGAATATTATCCAAAATCTTAGTACTATCTTGAAATCGTAACAGTTTATCCTTTTCTTCTAATTTACCTTTTAAGATGCTTAGCTCAGCCTGATATTTCTCTTCCCTTTCCAAATATTCTTCTTCATGATTTCTTCAGCCTTTCTTCTTTAGCTTCTTTCCGATTGTTTCTACGGATCTCCTTAAAGTGATCAAGCTTCTGTAAAGGACCTGCTCTAATACCAAATGCTAGAAATAATACTGAGACGGGGGGTGAATCAATATTTAAAAATCAATAACTTTTTCTTTTCATACTTAAATTTATATATGCTACTTTAATGAAGGTAACTCGTGTGCACATGCAATTATCTTTAAATCAGCTAGCGTATATGCAAAAAACTTATGATTCAATTAATTCATCATATGTTGATCTTTCGTGAGTGCATCAATACTTCATTGACCATATAAATAGTAACCATGCACAGTAATAATAGAATAAACCATCACACATAAGAAACACACATGAAAACCAAGACCTAAGGTGCAAAACCCAATGGAGAAAAAAACCACTTATTGCTGTCTTCTTTTAATATAAGAAAAACTTGTTTACAATCTTGTACTAGTGTAGACTCATACCACTACGTAGGCACCCACCTATATAAGGCTAAAACCTTCTCTCATTTTCTAGCTACTATTGGAAGGGAGCTCCAACACCCTAGCTCTTTTACTAGCCGACCTATTTACTAGTACGTAGGCGTCGGCCTAGAGAAGGCTCCAACCTTCACTCATTTTCCATCTACTACTAGAAGGGAGCTCCAACCCGCTAGCTCATGTACAAATTGATATGTTTACTTGTACATTGGCTTCAGCCTACAAAAGTATCTAACCTTCACTCGTTCTCTAACTACTACTAGAAGGGAGCTCCAACCCCTTGATCAAATCACCAGCCACTACTGGTAGGAAACTTTGACTTCCTCACTGAAGGCTCCAACCCTCAGCATCATCCAGGGACCATGTTCCATAAATTTTAAGATGGGATACTCCTGCAACACCACACCACAATCTCAAATCCTCATTTCATCAAATTTTCATACTGGACCGATCAACAACATTGAAGCTCAAAATCAATCACCACTGCATTACAACCAATTACTGAAAACCCATCATCATTGAAGCAGATCACAATCAATCAAATTGAACATTCAGAACACTGTCACGAGAACACAGTCACCAGAACACAGAGCATAATCTAGAACTTTGCATCAACAATCAGAACCAACTGGAACTTGAAGCATCATATTTCATAATGTATATGCTACTTCAATGTGCCGAACCAGTGTGTATACCTTCTTTTATCAAAGAGAACTAGTGTACAGATCTACAAATACTAACTTAAAACATCACAATTATTCTAGACTTCAACCATACCCAGATCAACAATTTATAGTGTAAATCATGTGTTAGATCTAGAATATCCATGATCAAACCACATAATGATAATTCATTTTAGGTTTTATGATCCTGATCCATAATTAGATCTCATCCCTCATCAACCACTAAGGTTCATCGTTAGGTCAGATCATGAAAAGCACCAGAAACCCATAACATGCATACTTTCTTTTGATCTCACTCTTCATAAGAAATTCATTTCTTGCTCCCTTTGGCCTAATGATCTTCTCGTCCTTATATAGTTTTAGTCCTTTCTCAATACATTGGACTAGAACCACTGAGGACTTGTGGTATTCTTGGGTGGGATCAAATAGTTGTTACTCTGCTCAATATTGTGGGATAATACCATGGTATTGGCCCCTGGTATTGTCTCCTCTCGAATTTCCTTATTTTTCCAACCTGTACGTGCTTTTCCTCTTGTGAGAGTGTGTGTATATGTATACACTCTTTTTTTTTTTTTCTGTGGACCTGCGTTTACATGCTACTTGGACAAAATGAACCAGTGTATACCTCTCTTTCTTCAATCTCTAGAGTATGATCTATAATCCTTTGTTGCCAACTTGTTGCACTATGAACTATCATCTATGTGATTTTCCATCAAGGGCAACACGTGTATCATAATTCCAACAATCTCCCCCTTTGGAATTGATGGCAACAACAACACCAAGACACTCTCCCCCTTTGACATCAAGGGAAAAGGGCAGACCAGGATATTCTCCCCCTTTGATATACATTATGTTGTCTATGCTCCCCTTGAGTACATGCAAAGTCTGCAAAGATATTTTTCAAAAGAATAACATGACTCTATAACTCAACTAAGTGAGTATGACTTCCATAAGATGAATGAATGATACATACATCAATAATCAAACCAAGTGGGGATACAACAAATTTTACTCATCCACCCAACCAAGTTGGGATACACCAAATGTTTCTACACCATTGAAATAGAAATTATTACATCATCCTTACCATGCATTGTGGGGTTATAAATTAGGTATTTTCATGCCCTTTATATCGAAAGATATACATGACATTTATAATGAGGACCAATAATCTAAACAAGACCATGATAGCCATCAACAACAATCATACACCATATATGATCTGCACCATCAGCATCTGTCAGTAGCATCAAGATCAACAACCTGTATATGTCCATCATCAAACAATTCACTTGAATCAAACAACTATGTGGATTAAGTAATATAATTATCTTCATGTACCAAGATCTTCTAACATAATTCCAACAATGCATTATTAGAAGCATATGCTCCCCCTGAACCTGAGCTAGCCATTCACTCTAAGATCTCATCATTGTAAATATCAGTAAGAATCATCAAGGCATCATCATCTATCAGATATACATCAAGTCATCAACAACTTATGAGGGCCAAGAGCATTTCTACATATTATCAACAGACTGTAATCATCATCAATCAGAAGAGAACAGATATTTGATAATAGATTGAATGATATCAGACTCCTTTTTTTGATTCTGTCCCACTACTTTTTCCTCAAACCAACATATACATGACTGTGTAGCTTTGAACTCGTGTATATATGTGACTTGTCTTCATGATAACTGCGTATGAGATTTAGAACACTAAATTTTCACACTTTCATCTCCCCATGAGTCTGTTATGTTTGTATACTGTTCTATGCCACATCTTTCTGGATGTACTTCCTTCTTCTTCCACACCTTTGAGTGCGATGATGTTTTCTCCTTTTGGTATGTTGGTCGAAATTTGCTCCTGTATTCTTTTGCTATGTGCCCATACTTGTAACCAGCATACATCTTATATGTTTCATATTACCTCTATAGCAGTCAATGGCTTTGTGACGAGACATATTTTAAGAAAAACAAAATCCCTTAAAGTACCTAGAAGCTAATGATCTTTCTGTGTGACGGTTATTAGCTCCAACCAATCTACTTCTGCAGCTCACTGCAACATGTCCAAAATTATGACATACAAAACATTAAACATTATTCATCATAGGAAATAACTAGCTATCATTTCCATAGTTAGGAGTAAATGATTTTCTTTGAAGACTTTCTTTCCTTGGATGTTGATGGGGTTGACCTCTTATCTCCTTGTTGATCATTTCAAAATTTTCATTAGAGTTCCTTGCCTCATCTTGTGAGCTAGATTCACCATCAACAGTTTCATCAAAACCAAGAACAGTTTTGATGGTAGGAGACCTTTGACTACTAAGAATATTATCCAAAATCTTAGTATTGTCTTGAAATCATAACAGTTTATCCTTTTCTTCCAATTTACCTTTTAAGATATTTACCTCAACATGATATTTCTCTTCTTTTTCTAGATATTGCTTCTTGATGATTTCTTCAACATTTATTCTTTAGCTTCCTTCCCATTGTTTCTATAGATCTCCTTTAAGAGATGAAGCTTCTGCAAAAGGACCTGCTCCCATACCAATTGTTGGAAATAACACAAAGAGGGAGGGGTGAATCAATATTTACAAATCAATAACTTTTTATTTTCATACTCAAATTTATATATGCTACTTTAGTGAAGGTAACTCGCATGCACATGCAACTATCTTTAAAGAAACTAGCGTATATCCAAAAAACTTATGATTCTGTTAATTCATCATATGTTGATCTTTAATCAGTGCATCAGTACTTCATTAAGCATATAAATAGTAACCATGTGGAGTAATAATATAATAAACCATCACACATAAGCAACAAACATGAACACCAAGATTTAAGGTGGAAACCTAATGCAGGAAAAAGACCACCTACTATCGTCTTATTTTAATAAAAGAAAAACCTATTTACAATCGTGTACTGGTGCAGACTCATACCAATACACAAGCACCCACCTGCAGAAGGCTACAACCTTCTCTTATTTTCCAACTGCTACTGAAAGGGAGCTCCAACCCCCTAGCTCTTGTATTAGCCTATCCATTTACTAGTATGTAGGCATCGGCCTATAGAAGACTCCAACCTTCACTTGTTTTCTAGCTGCTACTGGAAGGGAGCTCCAACCCCCTAGCTCTTGTACTAGCCAGTCTGTTTACTAGTACATAGGCACCAGCCTACAGAAGGCTCCATCCTTCACTCATTCTCTAGTTCCTACTGGAAGGGAGCTCCAAACCCTTAACAAATCACCAACAACTACTGGTAGGAAGCTTCGACTTCCTCATTGAAGGCTCCAATCCTCAACATCCTCTAGGGACCACATTTCATAATTTTTCAGACTTGATACTCCTGGAACACCATACCACAATCTCAAGGCCTCATTTCATCAAATTTTCATACTAGACCCATCAACAACATTGAACCTCAAAACAAATCACCACTGCAATACAAGAAACCATTGAAGCAAATCACAATCAATCAATTTGAACATTTAGAACACTATCACCAGAACATAAAGAAAAACTTAGAACTTTGCATCAACAACCAGAACCAACTGCAACTTCAAACATCACATTTCATAACATGTACGCTACTTCGGTGTGTCGAACCAACATGTATACATGCTTTTATCAAAGCGAACTAGTGTACAAATCTGCAAATACTAACTCAAAACATCACAACTATTCCAGACTTCAGCCATATCCAGATCAGAACATTTAAAGTGTAAATCATGCATCAGATCTCTACTATCCATGATTAGACCACATATTGATAATTCATTTTAGGTCTTATGATCCTAATCCATCATTAGATCTCATCCCTCATCAACCATTAAGGTTCATCCTTAGTTCAGATCAAGAAAAGCACCAGAAACCCATAACATGCATATTTTCTTTTGATCTCACTCTTCATAAGAAATTTATTGCTTTCTCCCTTTGGCCTAATTATATTCTCCTCATATAGTTTTAGGCCTTTCTCAATACGTTGGACCAAAACCACTTAGGTCCAGTTGTAGAAATTCTCACCATAGATTAAATTGGTCATGCAATATACTAAAGCAAAATACTTAATCTACTTCTACAATCAAACTTGCAGAAGCTTAATCGATTTTGACAAAGATTAAATAGAACACATATAATAGAGAAGAAGATTCAACCACACATGAAACATAGAAGAATACTCTGGGGAAAGCCTCAGCTAAAAACCTTGCTATCTGTATTATCATACAAGTGGAAATATCTCAGGATTACACAAAGCTTTAGCTCACAAGCTATCCAACGCTCAGTACAATCCCTCACTACTGCTCATAGACAAAATAGAAAACACATATGCCTTCCTTCAGTCCTCCATTCCTCTTATTTCCTTGCACAGTTTCTCTTGGCTCCTTTCGTTGCAACCTGTGTGAGTAATCCTCTCACAGACAATACTGACCTCTAAAATAACTGTGCAATCTTGAAGGGGATGAATTGCTTCTGCATGAAAGAGATATCCTCAATGGAATATTCCTGCAATGGATAGTAGATTTTCCCATCATCTAATCTGAACTGGGTCTCTGACTGAATTGACATGCATGAGTTATTTATGAGAGAATATTCAGTTATCTGAAGTGCAGTAGTTACATGCATGCATGCATTAACTAAGTGAACTCACAATCAGTTCCATAAATTGTTGGAACTAATCTAATTGGACTTAACTTAGATAACTGAGCTAACTAATTACAACTCAAAGTACAACTCATATTGATCTCCTTAATTAAGGGATAACTTCCTCAATCAATGGAGAAACTGTTGCATGTCTTCACATAGACTTCATGTTTGTTTTCCTACAACTAATTAACTCAAGATGAATTAATTAATTATTTTACAAATAGCTGCTAAGATCAAATTCGAATTTTAATTCTCAGTTTTAGTTCAAGGACTAACTAAAATTGGAATGTATCCCGAAATGCTACTTATAGCATTGCTATTTTTAGCACTTCTATTTTTAGCATTTCTTGTTGCTATTTTCAACACTCCCTCTCAATAAGAAAGGGATTATCAGTCATCCCAATCTTATCTCTATGGAACTTGATCTTGCATTTTGACAATGCCTTAGTCAAAATATCTGCATCTTGTTCCTCAGTCGAAACATACAACAACAACATGGTCCTCTTCACCACATAGTCTCGAAGATGATGGTACTGGATATTGATGTGCTTGGACCTGTCATGAAATACTAGATTCTCAAAGAGTTTGATACAACTCTAATTATTGCAGTAGATCACAGTTGGATCCATCCTCTCACCAAACAATCCTATTAGAATCTTCCAGATCCAAAGGGCCTCACATGCTGCCTGACTGGAAACCATGTATTCAGCCTCTATTGGGCTAAGTGAAACTGATCTCTGTTTCCTGTGGTGCCAGGAAAGTGCATCTGAACCAAGGTTGAAGATTCCTCCGAAAGTGCTCTTCCGGTCTGATGGACTCCCTACCCAATCTGCATCTATGAAGCCCTGAAGCTTCACTCCCTCTATCCGTCTGTACCATAATCCATATTAAGATGTGCCTCTGAGTTATCTCAGCACATGCTTCACTGCCTTCCAAAACAACTTGGTAGGCTGAAGCATAGCTTGACATAGTTGGTTCACCGCAAAGCATAAGTCTGGTCGTGTGTTCACTAGATACATTAGTGAACCCACAAGCCATCGATAAGTAGTAGCAGCTACTACCTCACTTGAAGTAGCATCCTTTTTCCTCCAGTTACCAGCTGGAGGAGTCTGTATGGGCTTGCACTTATCGATGTGGAACCACCTGAGCATATCATTGGCATACTTTCCTTGAGAGACAAACACTTCCCCATCCTTCTACCACACTTCCATGCCTAGAAAGTAGTGCATGGGACCCATGTCCTTCATCTCGAATAATCTTGCAATATCCTCCTTGCAAGACTTGATCAACTGATCATCACCTGTCAAAATCAGATCATCAACATAAAGAACAATGATCAATGGCTTACATTCTACCATGACGTGGTAAAAGTTCCCATCTGCTTCACTCTTGGTGAAGCCAAACCCGGTGAAATAGATGTTGATCTTGGTGTAACAAGCACAAGGTGCTTGCTTCAACCTGTACAAAGCCCTCTTGAGTTTGCACACATGCGACTCATGATTGAAGGTCTCAAAACCTTCCAGCTACTCAATGTACACCTCTTCCTCAATATTCCTATTGAGGAACTTAGTATTCACATCCATCTGATGCATATTCCAACCCATCTGAGCTGATAGTGCCAACATCGATCTGATAGATGAGCACCTTGCTACAAGAGCAAAAGTCTCATTGTAATCAATCCCCTTGACCTGTGAGAAACCACGAGCAACAAACCTTGCCTTATGTTTCTCAACATTGCCATGAGCTGCTTGCTTTACCTTATAAATCCATTGGGAACTGACCACTAACTTGTCTTGAGGTCTTGGGACAACATCCCAAATAGAGTTCTGAACGATGGAGTCATACTCCTCCACCATAGCATCAACCCAGACTAGTTGTTGCACTGCCTCCTCGAATGAAGAAGGTTCAGACTCTACACACTCCCCAACTAGGGCCATGTAACCAGTGTACCACTTGGGTGACCTCCTCAATCTGTGCTGAGAAGATGGTTGTCCCACATTCTCTCGTGCATCCAGTGTCAACCTGTCAACTTCCCTTGAGCATTTCCACCCATCTCTGGAAGACTCAGCATGACTGGATGTCTCCACTCCCAGATCCTCTTCATGTGGCTGCTCCACATCAGTCTGAGGCTCCTGCTCCTTAGGAACTAAAAGTTCCTCCTCTACATGCAACTTGAGCTCCCTCTCAAGTGATACTCACATGGCTTTCTACTCGTTGAACTTCAGATCTCTAAGTACCACTGCCCCTCTAACTAGTAGGCAGGAACACCCGATAGTTGTGGGGTATATCAGTGTACCCCACAAGTATCCCCAACTCAGCTGTTGGATCTAGATTCTTCTAGGCATCTTTGGTCACAGTGAAATAAATCGATGATCCAAAGATCCTAAAGTGACTCACATCTAGCCACTTCTCGGAGAAGGCCTCCATAGGTGTCCTCATTCTGAGTATACGGTGAAGGCTTCTCTTTTGCAAGTATACTATTGTATTGAATGCCTCAACCCACAAATGAAGTGGTAGGCTTTGGTCATGCAACATCCCTCAAGTTTCTCCCACAATCGATATGTTCTTCCTTTCGGCCACCCCATTCTGTTGTGGGTTATGGGGTGTTGTCAACTCCCATTTAATTCCTTCTACTACACAGAAGTCCTTAAACTATTGGGTGACATACTCTCCACGGTTGTCACTACGCAAGGCTCTTATTTTATTTCCAGATTCTTTCTCTGCCAACACTTTAAACTCACAAAACCTTGAGAAGGTTTGATCCTTCTTCTGCATAAAGTAGATCCAACATCTATGAGGAAAATTATCAATAAAAATAACATAGTGCCTTTGTTTAGCGATGGAGGCTGTAGAGAATGGTCCACACACATCTGTGTGAACCTGCTCCAAGATTGCTCCAGCTCTACTGTCTCGACCTCAAAAGGAAGATTTCACATACTTATTCAAGGTACAAACTTTGCATGTATCCATCTACTCTAGTTTTCCCTTGGGAAGCTCAGTAGAAATCTGTTGCATGATCTTCAAGGCCCCATGATGCAAGTGGCCCAATCTTCTATGCCATAGCTTGCCAACATCTTGGCTCTGCACCAACTCAGCTTTTGAACTCAATGCAACATAGTTGTCTACCTCCATCTTGTAGAGATTCTTAATTTGAATCCCAATCATCTTGGTCTGTTCAGTGCCAATATGGCTTAGGAATACCTTTCCTTTACTAAATACTACATCATATCCTTTGTCTTCTAGCATAACCATGGACACAAGAATATTCTTTAGACCTGGTACATACTTTACATCAGTTAGGGTGAGAGGAGCTCCATGCTCCCTCTAAACCACAGTTGTACCTTCACCTGAAACATGGTACTTTCCATCATCGCCCATCTTGATCCGCATATGGAGATCCTTCTCCTCCAAGGTACTAAAAAGATTCTTGTCGCCAGTCATTTGGAACGAAGCTCCACTGTCAGGAAACCAACCACAACCCATCATCGATGAAACCATGCATGCGATGAGGGTAAAATCCAATTCGAGCTAAGAGGCCAATGCCTCACCTTCAGATCCTTCCGAGAATCCATTCTTGGATTTCTCTAATGGATAATTAATTTCATAATGGCCCACCTCATGACAATTAAAGAATCTTACTTTAGATTTGTCAATCTTCTTCCCTCCATGGGAAGAACTCGATTTGGAATGAGAATTCTTCTCCTTCCCTTTCCTTTCCTTACTACCTAAGGCTAGATTTTCTTCATCATCCTTGGATGAAGAACCATCTCTAGTGCTCCTCCTGATCTCCTCCTGCATCAGATATGACTACAGTCGTTCCCAGTCTGGTAGTATCTCTCTTCCGTTCACTAAGTCCTGGTAGCTATGCCAGCTCTTAGGAAGACTGAGGAGAGAAAGACTCACCATTGCTCCGATAAAATGTAGAACCTTTTCTACAAAACCTCACTCCGATACCATGTAGAAATTATCACCGTAGATTAAACTGATTATGCATTGTACTAAAGCAATAAACTGATTATGCATTGTACTAAAGCAAAAAACTTAATCTACTTCTACAATCAAACTTGTTGAAGCTCAATCAATTTTGAGCAAGATCAACCAGAACACATATAACAGAGAAGAAGATTCAATCACACATGAAACACAAAATAATACTTTGGGGAAAGCCTCAACTAAAAACCCTGCTATTTGTATTATCATACAAGTGGAAATATCTCAAGGTTACACAAAGCTTTAGCTTAGAAGCTATTCGGCTCTCAATATAATCCCTCACTGTTTCTCATAGATAGAATAGACAACACATATGCCTTCCTTCAGTTCTCCAAGCCTCATATTTCCTTGGCAGTTTCTCCTGCGTCCCCTAGCTACAACCTGTGTGAATAATCCTTTCACAGACAACACTGACCTTTGAAATAACTATGCAATCCTGAAAGAGATGAAGTCCTTCTGCATGTAAGAGATATCCTTGATGGAATATTCTTGCAACTGATAGTACACTGTCCCATCATCTAATCTCAATTAGGTCTCTGACTGAACTGACATGCATGAGTTATTTATGAGAGAATATTTAGTTATCTGAAGTGCAGCAGTTACATGCATGCATGCATTAACTAGCTGAACTCACAATCAGTTCCACAAACTATTGGAACTAATCTAACTAGACTTAACTTAGATGATTGAGCTAACTAATTACAACTCAAAGTACAACTCATCCTGATCTCCTTATTCAAGGGATAACTTCCTCAGTCAATGGAGAAACTGTTGCATGTCTTCACATAGACTTAATGGTTGATTTCCTACAACTAATTAACTCAAGATGAGTTAATTATTTATTTTAGAAACAACTGCTAAGATCAAAGTCGAATTTTAATTCGCAATTTTAGTTCAGGGACTAACTAAAATTGGAATGTATCCTGAAATGAGATTTATAGCAGTGCTATTTATAGTAGTGCTATTTTTAGTACTTTTATTTTTAACATTTCTTGTTGCTATTTTCAACACCAGTGGTATTCTTTGGTGGGATCAAATCATCATTACTCCACTCAATATTGTGGGCTAATACCATGGTATTGTCTCCTCTTGAATTTCCTTGTTTTTACAACCTGTACGCACTTTTCCTGTTGTGAGAGTGCACGTATACGTATATGCTCTTTTTGTTCTGTGGACCTATGTGTAAATGCTACTTGGACAAAATGAACCAGCGTATACCTCTCTTTCTTCATTCTCTAGAGTTCGATCTGTAATCCTTTCTTGTTAACCTGTTGCACTGTGAACTATCGTCTACGTGAGTTTCCATCAAGGACAACACCTGTATCATAATGCAAACACATCTTACTTAGGATCTCTTCTAGTTTTGCTCCTGTGACCTTAGTTTCTTAGAGAAGCATGAATTGTGGTTTTTCTTTCCTAATTTGCTCCACTAAGTATATCTGTTTTCCTTGGCTGTTTAGGCCTCTTATGTTCCAGGATATTACTATCATTAGGAAACTTCATTTAGTTGTTGGTATACCACTGATAATAGTACCACCCTACCTGTGTTCACGAACATTTCTCCCATTATTTGTATTGATTCTTGTAGGTTTCTCCGGCCTCTTTTCTCCCCCCCCTTTTGCTTTGTTTTTATACTCCTAGGTGTTTTCTTGGTTCTTTCCCAGTTGTTCTGTGACTTGACTTGTCCCTGTCCTTGCTTTGCTTGATATTGTTGAAAGTTCTCTTTGTACAAGTTTTTTTAGTGTTCCAGGATGAATCTTTCATCTAAGTGTCTCCATTCATTCAACGATTTCTTAAGGGCTTCTTCTTCCATACTAAGCTCCTTGCCCTTGCTTGGGTCGATTTCCATTATAGTGGTTTCCATCCCTACCTGTTCATCTTTCTCTGTGAGATCTCTTTGGGATTTTTGCTTGGGTGTTGTTTTTTCTTGACTGGAGTGGCTCTCTTTTACTTTTTCCTAACAATCCATGGGTTGGGTCTCATTTTCCACTTCTTCTTCCACTTGTAATACTTCATATCTATTTTTATTACTCAATTAGGTTGGGTTTCTTTTTCTGGGTTATGGAGTCCCTTTGGTTGCCTCCTCTTGGTTTTAACTTCTTGGAGCCCTTCATTTCCATCCTGTGGAGTCTTCTGTTGCTTTTCCTTGTTCTCCATCTCTTTCTGGTTCAGTGGGCATTCCTTGAATAAATGGCCATACTCATGGAACCTTCGACATCTGAATGGAATATGCTCATAGTCTAGGGTCTGCTACCAAACATTCTCATGGTATTAAAGAGAGAGTCCATACAGGTTGCCAGAAATTTTAAATTTTTTAGAAAAAAACCTGTGAACAGTTTTGAAACCAACGTTTCGGACTAGCTTAGTGAGTCCATCATCAGGGCAATGAGATTTGTACTTTGAGAAGAGAGAGTGCAAGATTATGGATTTTATTAATAGTTAATTGAAAAAAATTTAATGTTTCTTTTTATTGTCGGCTTACAAATGACTAGGTGATTATTTATTAATTTAATTTATATAAGTATTTATTTATTTATTTCATATTTTTATTATATATTGATTTTATTTATTTATTTATTTATATTTTATTTATATTTATATTATTTTTGTTTATTGTTTATTTTATTATTTTTTATTATTTTAATATATAATTAATTATTTGATTATTTATTTATCTTTTTTTTTTATTAATTATCTATATAGATATATATTAATCTTATGTATATATTTAAGTTGTTAGTTATATGCTAAATGTTTTATTACTAGAATGTATATAATTTTAGAGTAACAGTGATAGGTTGTATTTAATTATTTATTAGTTAAATAACTTTATTTATTATTATTATGATAGGTGTATTTATTTATTAAATAATATTATTATTATTATTAATATTATTATTGCTATTATTTTATATTATTTATTATTAATTAATTAATTTTGTTTATTTATTTATTTATTTTAATGAAAGCTTATGAGTCTGTAGTTTAATTATTGCTTTTTTATTTTGTTTAATAAGGGTTTCCGGGTGTTACTTAATTTAAGGTCGTCGTCTCTATTCATGTTGTTGGAGGAATTTTTGATTTCGATTGCCTCCTTCACCCTTATTTTTAAATAATGGTCTTCCTTGTGAATTAATTTCGCTTGTTCCATGCAAATATAATGTGAGGAGGAACAAGCATGTTCTGCTAGACTTGATTTTTTTGACCTATTTCTTGAAATATCATTAATGTGTTCTTTAAATCTTATGCCAAAGGATCTCCCTATTTCGCCTATGTATACTTTGCCACATGAGCAGGGAACCGAGTATACTCCTTTGTGATTTTTTGGGTCTATTAGGTATTTGGCAGAATCTAGCATGTTTTTGATGGTGTTAGGGGGTGTGAAGGCAACCATGATGTTATGTTTGGTCAAAATTCTGGAAATTTTGTCTGTGGTTCCTTTTATATAGGTTAGGGAGATTCTAGGGTTTTCACCACTTTTTCTTTTTTGGGTATTGGTTGTGGATTTCTTGATTATTTTTTGGATAATGTTTTTGTGATAGCCATTGTTTATAAAGACCTTGTAGAGATGGTTAAGTTATTATTTTAAATGTTCAGGGTCAGAGATTCTAGAAGCTCTGGTAACTAGGGTTTTGATGACACCGCCTTTTTGCTTCAGATGGTGGTGGGAATTTGAGTGAAGATATTTGTCAGTGTGAGTTTGTTTCCTGAAGATCTGGTGGCTTAGTTTGCCATTTTTCTTAGTATCTAATGATATTTGGACTCTATAATTTGATGGTTCAAGGACACAGGATGACTCTGGAGTTGGTTGCGTAATTACGGATCGACGTAATAAGAAGCATATCCTTTAATGTCATCTAAAGTTCAAATGTAACATAATATTTTCAAATACGAAGCACTTGTACTTGGATTAAAGAAAGCTATTGACTTGAGGGTAGATATTTTCAAGGTAATCGGTGACTCAGAGGTGATCACTCATCAAGTACGAGATACTCTACAATGTGTTTCATTGAACCTAAAAAAATACAAGTAGGAGGTATGATGTTTAATTAATCATTTGAAAACTTTCAATATTATTTATGTTTCTAGAGTTAGAAATGTTGTAGCAAATGCATTAGCAAATGCAGCTGCTAGGATGTCACCATTAAAAAATGGTTTTTCTATTGAAATTATATATAAACCATTTGTACTAAATAACGTCACTAATTTACGTGTTTTCAATTATGACCAAGAGAGACTACACTTCATGGCTAATGTAGACGTATTCAAATATGCTTCCATAGAAGAGGATGAGCATGATCAAGCTTTGCAGGAAGCATCTAGTGCAATCAAAAGGAAACACTATGCCTAATTGTGTGGTTCCCCTGGAGAAGTTATATGACCTACATAACTGATTTAGAGGACCATTGAACACAAAGAATTGCAACTCAAATTTATCATCTTAACAAGTCAATCTTGGGACTTAACAAGATCCAAAATATATGAACCATGGTACATGGTGTTCTCCACAAGAATGAGAGGCATTTATTCTCTTATTCAAACAATATTGTGATGTTTTCACATGGACATACAACGATTTAAAGACATATGATAATAATATTATCGAGAACTTCATTCCGATAAAAGAAGGGGGAAAATCATTGTAGCAGAAACTATGGAAAGTCCATCCAACACTGGAACCCCTCATATAGAAGGAATTGATAAAATTGTTGGATACTCAGATGATTTTCAAATTCAGACATTACACTTCGGTGTCCAATCTAGTCCTGGTTAGAAACAAGTACAGTGAAATAAGGCTACGTGTAGATTTTTGCAATCCTAATCGGGCATCTGATAAAGAAAAATACCTAGTGGCATCCATGGAACAAATCCTCTAGACAATATCTAATATTGAAATGTTCTCTCTACTAGATGGTTTCTCTCATTATATCAAGTGTTATTAGAAGAACCTAATTGATTAAAAACTACGTTCAAGACCATATGGGGAATATTTTATTTTAAGACGATGGCATTTAGGCTTATCAACGTCGGTGCTACATTCCAAGTAGCGATGCACATCACTTTCCGTGGCTTTATTAGTCAAAGCATTGTTTTTTATTTAGGTGGTATTACTCTATTTTCCAAAAGAAGAGCATTTAATGTACATCATCTAAAATAGATATTTGAGCAATGCTAAAAGTATGAGATTTCTCTTAATCCCAATAAAGTCATCTTCGGTCTGTCAGAAGGGGTTCTCTTAGGGAACATTATTACAAGGAGTGCAATTAAACGTGATCCTGAGAGGGTCAAATAAATTACACAGATCTCATTCCTAGTGAATAAGAAGGATATACATTCTTTCTTGGGAAAGATCAATTTCCTGAGAAATTCCTCTTTGATTATGCTCAGATAGTGAAACCTATATAAGAGATGATTAAGAAAGATGCATCATATAAATGGGACAAACAAAAAAAGGATGCTTTCACTCACATTAAGCAGGCCATTGTTGATGCACCCTCGTTAGTCAATGTATATTATGGTAAATATTTCTTGCTCTATACCCTTGCTTCAAGTTTTTCAAATTATGGCAGTATTGCCTCAAAAGGATATGGAAGGAAATGAACGTCCTATTTCTTTTATGATCGCTAGCCTACATGGCCCATAACTAAATTATCTTACCATTAAAAAATGATCTAGATTATATCATTATTTATTTTTCATCCATCTCGATGCATTTGGAGTGGAAAAAGTGGAGGAATCAACTCACAAGATTGTTTTTATCGGTAAGACCTAGTTTGGCAAAATGGGATCTGTAACCTTCTAGGAGTTTTCCTGGGATAAATTTTTTTCACTATAGCATCACACCATTTCATGATATTCTACACACAGATATTTCTAACAGTGCAAGACGCGCGTCAATTAGAGTCTGTATGCAAAAGTTATGCCACTCAAAAGTTGACCTTCCTATTTTCACAGCTATAGTTCGGGAGGACACGACTTCAAGCCCCATTATTCATGGAAGAGTGGCTAGTAATGTGATTATTATGTAAAATACTCTAGAAGAGTCTATATTGGATCTCTAGTTAAGAATTGATGTAGCCAAAATTAACCACTAGTAGGTTATCGACCTGTGTTATAACTAGGCCACTAGGAGGGAGAGGCATTCCATTCTTTCAAGGGAATTTTATTGCATAGTTGAGAAAATCTAGTTAAGAGAGATAGGAGGTAGAACAAACAGAGAGGATCTATGCACTATAACAATCTAGAAGCCACAATCATTACTTATTTGTACCTACAGCCATATTTCCATATAGAGAAAGAGAACGAAGCAACCTCACCTTCCAGCTGGGTTTTCTCCTGAAAGGTTTTCCCAGAGAGCATATATTGCATCTCATGTGTGTGTGAGCTTATTTTTTCATTCTCTACTTTTCTTCATAATTTATATTCGCATGCATGTACTAACTACAATTAAATCTACATATCTTAAGTCTAATAAAACTGTCATAGTGTAGAATCTCAGATTTTTAATATAATATTATTAGATCTATTATGATGAATTGTCCAGTGGAATATCCACAGAAGTTTATATATCATTTGGTATTAGAGCCAAGTTTTTTTGGGTATTTTGTGGATATTGTAGGGATCTATATCAACGAATTTGTAAATGAACCTCGTGACATTGCAGAGGTGAGGTTTACATAGTTGGAACAACAGTCCACGTATATCAAGTGCAATGTAAGCCTCCTCATGGCGGCCTTGAATAGAAAGCTGGGGATATTTGTAGAATATGGGGGTCCAAATGCAGAGGACAAATCATAAAAAGGATCAGAAGATTGGGCAGAATCAAAGAATCATTCTAAGAAAGGACCCGAAAAGGATCAAACCAATTCGAGTGTCATGAACCAATCATAGTCCCTATTTAAAATGGAAGAAAAAGATAATATTAAGTCATACCACAGTGAGACCAATGCTCTACACTTGAACCACTAGTTGCAGCAATTAGAAGTTTATGTCAATGTCCATCAAATCAAAGAAGCACAAAATATATCATTTGTGGAGCTGAAATTAGAGGGCCATGAACTGACTTTGTGGGAGAGCCACATGGAAACCCTGAGGTTGGAGGGAGAACCTCCCATGACCAAGTGGTAGTATTTCAAACCCTAATTAAGTCACAGTTTTATCCTAATGGGTATGTGGAGGACCAATTGGTCTAGTGGCAATATTTCAGAAAAAAGTTGAGCCAAAGCATGCACGACTACACCATGCAATTCAGGATGATATCTAAAATGTTGGATATCTCTCCAAATAACCCACATGTACTCCTCAAGTATTTGGCGGATCTTCACTGCCATTTGCATGAGAAAGTGATTTTGTTCAAGCCCAAATCAATGGATGAGGCTTGTGTACAAGCACAGTACTTAGGGAACATAGGCCTGAAGAGAGAAATCTAAGTAGATCAAAGAAGAAGGAGAAACAAGATGTTTCTAACCAGGGGATGAAGAATAAAAATGACGGAAAAAATAAAAATAAGGCAACCACAATGTACCAATGTAGATATCCTAGAAACCACTACACATTGATGGCCATACAAAGGAGAAGTGATGGAAGTTGCATCTAGAGCTAAACCAGAAGAACAAGAAGAAATATAACAAGAAGAAGAATCTCATGGCCACTTATTCAAGAAACCAGGTTGAAATAATATCAAATGCAGATGAGAAGATCATCTATATGTCAGTATAGAAGGAGCTGAATCTGAGTAGCCTTCGAAAATAGGAAGATAAAGAAATGACCAAACTCTTCCATATAAACATATAGGTCAAGAAGACAAAAATTTATGCTCTATTTGACTCAAGATCAGAGGTGAATCTCATTATAGTAAATTTGGTCAAGAAGTTGGGGGTGGAGGTTTTAGATCATCCAAACCCATATCTATTGGGATGGGTAAACAATGCTGCAAAGACGAAGCTAACAAAAAAATGTAAAATATGATTTACTATCAATGCTGATTTTATTGATGAAGTAGACCTAAATGTGGTTCCCCTTGACGTATGTGGAGTCATGTTTGGGAGTCTATACATGTACATTCATGATGAAATATTCATCAGGAGATCCAATGAGTATCATCTTCTCAAGGATGGAAAATCATTCAACATCAATGTGTGCAAAGGCAAGTCAGAAATCTCACTGGTAAGTGCCAACCAAGCGAAGAAATTGATCAGTTCTAACAAGAAGTATGTTTTATTGTTTTGAAGAGAAATTTACTCTTAAGTGGATTCAATAAGCGTCAAGGAATCCCTAGAGAGGTGTACAAAGAATTAGAAACAACAATTGGAGGAGTTGTTACGGGCATACAAGGATGTGTTCCGAGAGCCTAAAGTGTTACCATGTAAGAGAGAAGTGGACCATGAGATCCAACTATTGCCAGACTCCCAATTGCCAAATATTGGGTTGTATAAGTAGTCTTTTATAGAATCAAGTGAGGTGAAGAAACAGTTGTAGCAACTGCTGGAACAGGGTTTCATTCACCTAGTTACATCACCATGTGTGTGACTCATCATCATTGTGTTGAATAAGGATAGGAATTGGTGAATGTGTATAGATTACATGGAGTTGAACAAAATCACATTGAATAATAGATACCCCTTGCCTAGGATAGATGATCTGATAGATTAGTTGTAGCAAGAAAATTACTTCACCAAGTTGGACTTGAAGTCTGGATATCACTAGGTTTGAATCAAAGAATAAGATTCATGGAAGATCGCCTTCAAAACCATGCAAGATTTATATGAATGGTTAGCCATGTCGTTTGGCCTATGTAATGAACCAACTACATTTATGAGATAAATGAATGATGTATTGCACCATTTTATAGATTCATATGTTATCGTCTATTTGGATTATTTACTGTTATATAGTGCTACATGGGAGGAGCATATGTCACTTTTTACATAGGTGCTAGAAACATTGAAGAAGCACCAACTGCTAGCAAATCTCAAGAAGTACAAGTTTTCACAATAGTATTTGGTGTATCTGGGGTATGTGCTTGGTGGAGGAGGACTAAGGATGGATCCTTCCAAGATGGAGGAAATCATGAAATGGCTAGCGCCTACTAATGTTTCTAAGGTTGGGATTTTCGTTTGGGCAACACGGTACCTGAGAAAATTCATAGCCTCATTTTCAGCAGTAACAATAGTGCTCCATGCCATAACAAGAAGTTGCAATAGTTTCCTATGGGGAAAAGGTGAGCAAAGGGATTTGAGCTAAAGACGAAGATCATCCAAGCACCGTTTTTGGTGTTACAAAACTTGCAACGACCCTTTGAATTGGAGACATATGTGATTGGGTATGTTATGGAAATTTCCTTGATGTAGGGAGCAAGGCATGTATGCTATGATTATAAAGTATCTCATGGGGCTTGTACCGTACCTGTAGTAGCTCATTTTTCACTATGTTCAAATATCAATATATATATATATATATATATATATATATATATATATATATATATATATATATATATATATATCTGTGTATGATATATATATATATATATAATATATATTATATATATATATATATATGTATATATATATATATGTATATATATATATATATATATATATATATATATATATATTATATGTATATATATATATGTATGTATATATATAATGTATATATATATATATATACATATATATATATGTATATATATGACACACACACACACACACATTATATATATATAATAATATACACACACACACACAGATATATATATAGGCCGAGTATTTAAAACATGTTTATGGTCATTTCTCAAAGAAATAATGTGGGACTAAGAGTGGTTCAGGATTAAATTTCATTTAATGTGGAGTGATGAGACCTAGAGTACAAAGAAATTAAATACTATGCAATTTGGGAGTGCAATGCCACTAGTGCCATCAGGCCTTCCCCATAAGAGAAACTTGACAACACAAAATGTGCAATGGTTATGGACTTGGGTGCCCCCATAGAAGGTTTGGCGTAAACCACATATTTATGATCAACGACTACAATTGATTGTGAGATCACTAGATGATAGGATCACTTACCACCACAGGTGCCCCTGTGAGCAGTAAGCGGATTTTTTCGAATCAACATCAAGTGAACTTGCATAAGAATCACAAGTCATCGAGTTAAAACCAATCACATATTTTATTTAATCAAACATTTGAAAGAGACATTGTATTTTGTAATTTTTAAATTAAAGTATGTTAAGTTTTAAGGTCCATGTCCTCACAAGGACTGAATAAGGCTTAGAGTAGTTTTAGAAAGTAGTTTAAGAAGTTCATGGCAGATAATAGTTTTTATAACTATCATATTTTTAATTATTTATATAAAAAGACATTGAGGAACCATTTTTGGTGTTCTAAATTTTGACTTGAGAGAGAAAAAACACTCGAGTGTAATATGTTTATGTTTTCTTAGAGATTAAATAAAGCTTTGCTAGATGATTCTAGGCTACCTTTTCAATATGATATGTGTTCTTTCTATTGTAAGTCATTTATTGTTTCTTCTTCTTTTGGAAAATTGTAATGAAGCTGGTAGTTATTTACTATAACACGGATTTACTTAATTCATAGTACTCATAAATTTTAAACAAATAACTTTAAATTGTGCTCCATTTCTTCATTAATTCATTTTTGAGTCTGTAATGTGTTATTGTAATGTTTAAAATAAATATTATGCAGATGCAACCTTCTATTCTAAACCTTCCACTATTTCTTTATATTAGTCTGCTATAACTTTTGAGTCATTTCCATATTCAATAAGGCCATCTTAAAAGATAGTTCTATCCCAAGAATTCTACTTTGCATTATCTGTGAAACTTATCTCTGAATAATAATAATGGGATAGAAAAAAATATTTTTTATCTTTTGGTACATATTTCCTAGGCACTGACCTCTTCTTAGCTAGAGATTGTCTCTAGGGTTACATAATCTTTTGGTGTCTTTGTCAGGGATACAAAGAACAAAGTTATTTTTCCTTATGTGTGTTTTTAAAAACCATTTATTTTCTTTGGTGAGTCAAGAAAGTGTGCCGGTTGAGTCTTCTCACCAAGTGAGAATAAAAATAGTAGTCCTCAATCCTAGAAGATCCCACATAAGGTCAGACACCTCACAACAAAATCCCTAGTCCTTTCAGATCCATAAAATTTGGTTTCACATAGGGTTTGGAGAGAGATATCTACCAAAATCCCAAGTCCCACTTTGTCTGCTCCAAGTTCCAGTTTTTTATCTCAAAATCCTATAATTCTTCACCCAAAAGAAAAAAATAAAAATAAAAATAAAATTGTTTTTTATTAAGGAAGTTCCATTCCTCCTTAGTCCTTGTTTTCTTAGCCTACTCTTCAAGAAATATCTTTTGAATAGATTTATTTTTATTTTCCAGCAATCTTAGAAGCTGAAGAAATTAAAACTATTGTTTCTTTAGCCTCATACCACATTGTTTCCGTAGTCTCTCAGCCAGTTCCGATATTTTCTATTTCACCTCCTTTTTTGTTTCAAGCAAGAAACCATCATCCTCCTCTCCAAAATCAAAACATGGTGATTCCACAGTTCCTTTTAAATCGATATGCTCCTCTAAATCTTCCCTAGACTATGAATTATATGCTTCAACATTATTTAAAGTTGCTACCGAGATTCACAAGAGAATACGAGGTTACATGAGAAAAAAATATAGCAAGTTACTATGATTTTGTAGAAAACCTTAATGTGGAGTATGTTGGAAATAATATGGAGAGGGGGGGGAATCAGTATTATCAATTTAACAATTTTTCATTTCCATAAACAAATTGATATACACTACTTCTACTGATTAAACCTGCATATATACGCAACTGTGTTTAGAGAAAACCACATATATCTTGCAGACTTATAATTTTAGTTACCTGATCTTAATCTATGTATCAGAACCATAAGATAGTAATCAAGTGCAGTAAACAGTACAGGAAATCAAACACATGAACACAAGATATAAGGTGGAAATCCAATGTGGGTGAAAACCACCTGCTGCAATTCGTCTCTATCTTCTTTTAATAAGAAACTTCTTTTTATAATATTTCTGTACTGGTGCAGTCTTATACCAGTACGCAGGCTTCCACCTGTAGAAGGATACAACCTTCTCTCATTCTCCAGCTTCTTCTAGAAGGGAGCTACAACCCACTTAGCTCTTGTACTAGCTGATGTACTAGTACGTAGGTGCTGACCTACAGAAGGCTACAACCTTCTCTTTTCTTCCAAGGACCACGTTTCATAAATTTTCAGATTGGATCCATTAGTAGCACCAATCAAACATCAAATATATCTGCATCAACCAATCTCCTTTGCACCAACCAAAACTGAATCAGACAATCACTTCTCTGAATGTTGTAACCAAAATACAGTAGCAATAACCAGAAACCAATCCTGAAACTAGAACTCTGCAGGAATAAACAGAAGTAGCTAAAACATATTTTATGAGATGTACGCTACTTCCATATGTAGAACCTATGTGCATACGCTGCTATATTAAAGAAAAATTATGTATACACTATTTTTAATTACCAAACCAACATGTATACATGCCTTTGCTATGCTGAACCTACGTACAGATCTGTAAAAGATAATTTACTCTTTTTTCAACTATTCAGAAGTCAGCTATACCTAGATCATCAGATTTATAGATCAAGTCATGCACCAAATATAACAAATCAAAATCACACAAATAAACTTCTCCTCAAGACTTAAGATCTTGACCCATCAATAGAAGTTATCCATCTTTTGGCGCTCAGGTTCCTCCTTGATTCAGATCCAGCTATGCACTATAACCCAATCACCAGTATTCTAGATCTTGCTCTTCATTAGATATGCAATTTCTTGAGTGCCATTGCCTAATGATATTCTCCTCCTTTTATAATCTTACGTCTTACTCAATACCATGGTCCAAAACGACTTAGAACCAATACCTGGGTCCAAATACCTGCGTTGAACACTTCGGACAAGATACCATGGTCCAAAACCGTAGGTCCAAATACCAAGGACTAAAAACCATGGATTAAAAAACAAGTTTTTCCACATGTACGCGCTTTTCCTTGAATTAAAGTGTGTGCATACGTAGACGTGCCTTTTGATTAGAAATCCTATGTGTATACGCGGCTTGGTCAACGAGAACCTATGGATACCTTCTTTTCCTTTATTCTAAGAGCCTGTGAGCCTAAACTGCCATCTAAATGATTTGCCGAGTGAGTTGCCATCAAGGACAATACATGTGTCATAATGCTAAGCATGTGTCATAATGCCAACAATCTCTCCCTTTGGACTTGATGGCAACCCCAAGTCACTCTCCCCCTTTGTCATTAAGGGCAAAGGGTTATGCTCCCCCTAAGTACATGCTGAAATCTCTACTCTACTATGCTGTCCATGCTCCCCCTAACTATAGGCAAGGTCTGCAAAAAGATGTTCTACAAGAATAACATGAGTCTATATATCATAAATGACCTTCCTATCACCAAAGACTCATACATACATCCATCTCCCAACCAAGTGGGGATATACCAAAATTGACTCATCTACCCAACCAAGTGGGGATACACCAAAAGTTTATACATGATAACACAATAACCTTACATCATCCATCCTAGGCATAGTGGGGAAAAAATTAGGTCATTACATGAACTTGATAATAAAAGATATACATGACATAGAGATGAAATATCTAGAACAAGACTATGATAGTCATCAGTAACTATCATCAACAACATCTATTAATCACCATCCAAACCAGCAACCATGATCTCCCTCTGCACATGTTTCACCTGAAACACAAACAACTGTGAAATTGTACCAAGATCTTCTAAGATAATGCCAACAATGATGATGCATTATATGATCCCCATGAACCTGTGCTAGATGATCACTGATAGACCCATATCAAACTCTTTTAATCCTGAATCTGGCCCACTGATATTCTTCAAACCAATCACATACACGGTTGTATCCTCAAAAAATGGCATGTGTACGTGAATATGCTTCATGAATTTCGCGTAGAACCACTCTTCTTTGAAACAGATAAGTTTCAATAGCAAGATGATGCATCAAATACTCCTAGCTTCTATCTTAGGTATTCAAATGTCTCTCTAGGTAGTGGTTTGGTGAATATATCAACAACCTGTTCCTTGGAGGGGACATACTCCAATTTGACTTTTTGTTCAAGAACTTGTTCCCGGAGAAAATTATATTCGATAGGCATGTGCTTGGTATTTGAATGCATGACAAGATTCTTTGAAACGCTGATTGTGCTTGTATTATCACATAGAATGGAGATGGGTGGAGTACAAGTGATTCGAATATCTTGCAATTCTTGCATCATCCAAAGGAGTTGTGTGCAGCAAGATGCAGCAGCCACATATTCTACTTCAGCTGTAGATAATGCAATTGAATTTTGTTTCTTGTTGAACCAAGATACTAATCTGGAACGCATAAAGAATGCACCACCACTAGTGTTTTTTCTGTAATCCACGCTTCCTGCCCAATTTGCATCTGTATATGCATGAAGTGTGAGATCTGCGTCTCTAGGATACCATAACCCATAGTTTTGTGTCCCTTGAAGATATTTGAAAATCCTTTTAACTGCCTGAAGGTGTGCTTCCTTTGGATTTTCCTGGAACCTTCGAACTATTCCCATTGCATGCATGATTTTTGGTCGGGTACCTATTAGATAGAGAAGAATATCAATCATGGATCTATAGGTTGGTTGATGCACTGTTGTTGATTCATCATTTGCACTGAAGCTGCATTCTATTATCATGGGGGTACATACTAGTTTTGAATCTTCCATGCCATATTTCTTCAAGATCTACTTGAGGTACTTGGTTTGTGATAGAAAGATACCTTCTTTGTTTTGTTGGACTTGTAAACCAAGAAAATATGTGAGCTCACCAAGCAGGGACATTTCAAATTCTTTCTGCATCACCAAAGCAAAGTTTTGACTCATGGATTCTTCATTGCTACCAAAGATGATATCATCAACATACACAACAAGTATTAGCAATTTATCATTGTCAATTTTTATATATAGATTTCTATCTGCCGATCCTTTTGAAAAACCTTGTTGATGGAGGTATTTGTCCAAATGATAATAGCAAGCTCTTGGAGCCTGTTTAAGACCATAGAGAGCCTTTCTGAGTCTGCCTACGAGTTTTTGATTATTTCCAAGGATGAATCCATCTGGTTGCTCAATGTACACTTCTTCTTCTAAGTCTCCATTTAGAAACGTAGATTCTACATCCATTTGATATACTTTGAACTTTTGAAAGCTAGAGAGAGCAAGGAACATTCTTATGGCTTCAAGTCTAGCAACCAGTGCAAAAGTTTCTTCAAAGTCTATACCTTCTTGTTGAGCATACCCTTTACAAACAAGTCTGGCCTTGTTTCTAATAACATCACCATTTTCATTCAGCTTGTTTTTTAATATCTATTTGGTCCTTATGACATTCTTATCAATAGGTCTAGGAACCAATTCCCAAGTGTTATTCTTTTCAATTTTCTCAAGCTCTTCATTCATGGCCTTGACCCAAAATTCACCTTTACATGCTTCATGTACATTTTGTGGTTCTATGGAAGAGAGCAATGCTAGATAGCTTGAAGCTTCTATAATAGTTCTTCTTGTCTACACACCTACCTCTTTTTGTCCCAAAATTTGAGTCTATGGATGATTTTTTTGAACATATATGGATGGAGTCTTTTCTTCTGCTATTATATGCTCTTCTCATGCTTCATTGGTTTCTTCTTCTTTAGAATTAGTCTGATTTGATGTGGAAGGATAATCCTCATCATCTTCCCACTCTTCAATTTTTATACATGCTTTAGATTTTCGCCTACTTCATCAACCACAACATCAACACTTTCAACAATTTTTCCTAGTCTTATATTATAACACTTGTATCCTTTACTCCCGGAAGAGTAACCAAGGAGAATGCCTTCATCTGCTCTAGATTCAAACATGCCAAGTTTTTCATTAGTCCTTTTGATATAACAATTGATTCCAAAAGAATTGAAGTATTTGACAATAGGAGTCTTACCATACCAAAGTTCATGAGGAGTTTGAGTGTTGTTTACTTGAACATTTGTTTTGTTGAGAATAGTGACGGCAGCAAATGTAGCTTAACCCTAGAAGGTTGTAGGTGTTCCAGACTCATCAAGCATAGCACGAGCCATCTATTGGACCATTCTATTCATTCTTTCTACCACTTGATTTTGCTGAGGAGTCCTTACAGTAGAGAATTCCCTTCTTATTCCATGTTCTTCACAAAAGTTTAAAAATTCATCCGAGGTAAATATCCCTCCTCGATCAGACCTAAGGCATTTGATTTTGCGATATGATTCATTTTCAACCAAGGCTTTGAACACTTTGAACTTTTCAAAAGCTTCATGTTTATGCTTCATAAGTCCTATCCAACGCATCCTAGAAAAGTCATCAATGAACAATATAAAGTATTCTTCTCCACAAGGTGACTTTTTCCTTGATGGACCACATAAATCAGTATGGACAAGTTCAAGTGGCTTACTAGCTGATGTACTAGTATGTAGGTGCTGGCCTAGAGAATGCTACAACCTTCTCTTTTCTTCCAGGGACCACGTTTCATAAATTTTCAAACTGGATCCATTAGTAACATCAATCAAACATCAAATATATCTGCATCAACCAATCTCCTTTGCACCAACCAAAACTAAATCAAACAATCACTTCTCTGAATGATGTAACTAGAATAAAATAACAGTAAACAAAAACCAATCCTAAACCTAGAACTCTGCAGCAATAAACAGAAGTAGCTAAAACATATTTTATGAGATGTATGCTACTTCCATATGTAGAACCTGCGTGTGTACACTGCTATATTAAGGAAAACCTACATATACGCTATTTTGAATTACCAAATCAATGTGTATATGAGCCTTTGCTATGATGAACCTGCGTACAGATCTGTAAAAGATAATATACCCTTTTCAACTATTCAGACGTTAGTTATACCCAGATGATCAGATTTACAGATCAAGTCATTCGCCAAATATAACAGATCAAAATCACACAAAGATACTTCTCTTGAAGCCTTAAGATATTGACCCATCAATAGAACTTATCCATCTTCTAGCGCTTAGGTTCCTCCTTGATTTAGATCCAGCTATGCACCATAACCCAATCACCAGTATTCTAGATCTTGCTCTTCGTTAGATATTCAATTGCTTGAGTTCCTTTGCCTAATGATCTTCTCCTCCTTTTATAGTCTTAGGCCTTACTCAATACCATGGTCCAAAACCACTTAGAACCAATACCTAGGTCCAAATACCTAGGTTCAACACTTCGGATGAGATACCGTGGTCCAAAACCATAGGTCCAAATACCAAGAACCAAAAACCATGGACCAAAAAACAAGTTTTTCCACATGTAAGCGCTTTTCCATGAATGAAAGTGCGTGCATACACATGCGCGCCTTTTGATTGGCACTCCTACATCTATATTGGTTTGGTCAACGAGAACCTGCGTATACCTTCTTTTCCTTTATTCTGAGAGCCTGTGAGCCTAAACTGTCATTTCAATGATTTTTCGAGTGAGTTGCCATTAAGGACAATACCTGTGTCATATTGCCAAGCATGTGTCATAATGCCAACAGAGTATCCGGATGTAGTAATGAGGTTATTTATACAATAATTGGATGGAGAATAAATAAAATGGTTCAAGGCCCTCCCATCCAATTCAATTAATACCTGGGTGGAATTGGAAGATTATTTTATACAGAGGGGGGGAGAAAAGAAAGATCATGGATATTTCTTGACCGAATTACATGAAATAAAAAGGAAACCGAATCAAGAAGTGAGTTTATCAAAAGGTTTAACAAACTTTATAATAGTCTCCCATTAGAGATGAAACCACCTCCTGCAGGTGCAAAAGTAGGTTTTCTAGGAGCATTTGAGTCAGGTTTTGGCTTTACTTTAAGGTAAATATGGTATCCCACTTTATATAATATTCAAATAGATGCATTTGAGGTCAATGAAAATCTTTTTGTAGTAGGGGAAATAAAATAGAAATTTTAAACAATGGACAAAAAGAAATAAAAGGAAGAACTGGGATCCTCTAATTAGCCCAAAGATTCACATGAGTAGAGGTTGGATGAGATGACAAAGGTTATAAGAATTTTTTCTAATAAATTAGTGAATATGGAGCTTGAAAATAAAAATCTTCCTAGGAAAATTCGGCAGGGGTAGAACAGAAACCTCAATCCTCAATCCTCAATTTAGGACACCACCATTGTAAAGTATGTAGAGGGAAAAGAAGGACCAAGATCAGGTACAACCACCTCCATATTTTGAAGATGGACCTCAAAAAGGAATGGAAGAATCTCTTAAATTTCAGGAAAATAAATATTGTACTCTATTAGAGGAAGAAGGAGAAGAAATATACGGTGAGGATTTAAGCCCTTAATCACAGATTTCATTAGATGAAGAACAAATTGATGAATATTTCTGTGAAAAATTACAGATTTGGTGGAGGAAGAATTGCATAAGAAATATTATCTTAGATATAGAAAGAGATCAAGGACACATGATCACGTCGAAGAAAAACCAAAACATCCAGCCCAACAATAGAACAATTCCAGTTCAGTCAGTAGAAACTTCTAAGATTCAACATATTAAAGTGAATAAGGAGAAACAAGTTCAACGGCCTGTGTTGAGGCAACAAAACGTTTAGAAGGAGAAACCAATAGAAGAAGATAAAGTTAAAGTAGAAAAGGAGGTTCATTCTTTTAGTATTCAGAAAGAATTGGAGAAGGTTAAAATACCCATCCCATTGACTGAGTTAGTGAAACAACCTGCTTATAAGAAGCAGACTTCAGATTTCATTAATTTATCTCAAAAAAATGTTATAGCAAACGTAGTCAATTTGTAGGAGGAGAGGCTAGCAGTTATGTTTGGCCCACATGTAGTAGAGAAAGATTCTTCTACTCCTTTTTATATTTCTCTTCTAATGCATACCTTCATTCTTCATAATTGTATGTTGGAGTCTAGGGTTTCTCACAATTTAATGCCCCTGTTAGTGATGAAGTAATTAAACCTTCAAATTAAAAAACCATACAAGGATATATATTCTTTTAACTCTCAGATATTCAAGTTTGTTTGGCTCATTAAAGTCCTTGTAGTTTCTCTAGCTCAGGTTCTGGCTAGAAGTATTGTGATAGACATAGTAGTTGCGGATATTCCAGCTCGATTTTCAATGCTTCTTTATAAATCTCACGGAGCCAAGCTGGGAGGATTATTCAAGAAGGATTTCACTTATGCAATCATCCCAGTCTTCGATCGAGAAGAAAGGAGACTCTGCAGGGAGTCAAGGTTTGTCAAAACAATTACTAAGGAGGGTTCGAGAAACTCTCCTTTTTATAGTCAGGAGAAAGATGATTTTTCTTATTTTATGTTGCAAGTACATGAATAAATTACTCAGGATATGTAAGTACAGGTTCCTACAAATGTTCAAAACAAAGAAGTAATATAAGATCAAATTTGGAAGTTATATTTTGATGGAGCATATTCAAAGCAAGGGAATGTTGTAGGGGTTCCTCTACATTCCTAAAAAGATGAGATGATTGCATGGGGGCTTCACTATGGGAGTAATATCATAGCATGTGGGTTCATATTTGGGGATATTTATTGAGGAAAAAATGACATAATATATTGGGGGATATATTGGGTGTAAAGGGTTTTTATATTTGCAAGTATAAAAAATGGACCTCAAAGTTAATGAAAAATTATAAAGGGGTATAAAAAATGTTAATGAAAAAATGGATACATGCAATATGCAGTGAAATTAGGGGTCTTTTTAATTGGAAAGGTGTATTGGGTTTGTATTGGTAGGGGGTTAAATAATATGATTTTTAGAGGTTTTTTTTTTAATATGTAGTCAAATTAGGGGTATTGTTTAGTATGCCATTAACGCAAGTGTTATGCCATAGGTTCATTAAGTGAAGCCCCCGTGGATGATTCCTCTTTCTTAAAAAATAGACTTTGACTCTACAAATAATATAATAGAGCATGAGGCTCTAATTCTTGGTCTGTAAGATGCCAGGAATATGAAGATAGAATGCACTTCTACATTTGGAGATTCATATTTAGTTGTGAAATAGTTCATAGGGAAATGTAAGACAAAGCACCAAAGTCTTAGAGCTTACTAGAATGAAGTTTGGGATCTGGTAGATAATTTATTTTCATATTTTAATATTGAGTTTTTGCTAAGGGAAGGAAAAGAATTGGTTGATTCATTTGTAGTGGAAACCAACACTTTTAGACCTCCACATAATCCAAATTTGAGGTATGGAGTTGAGATTCAAAACAGAACTTCTATACCAGACAATGTCAAATATTGGCAAGTGTTCGAAGATGTGGAAAAATTAAAATATTTTTGGAAGTGGTAGGATATTTTTCTAACTTGGAGATTGATCAAGGAGAGGAAGCTAAATGTGCTCAAGAGGAAGGAGTTGATGATGAATTACCTTGGAAAATTCTATGGTTGGACAAACTATTGTTCAATTGAAAGATAATGTGATTCCCAAAGGTCTGGTACCTTTGGAGAAATTGTTTGATGCAAATGATGTTCCAATAAATGTTAGTAAGTAGAGCTAGGGGGATGGTTTTGAAGGTTGTAATATTGGAACTAAACGACAACCCAAACTTGTGAATTTGGGAAAGGGTATCTCTAAAGATTATAGGCATGGGTATGTAGATCTGTTCAAAAAATATTATGATGTTTTTTCATGGTCTTATGAATACCTTAAAACTTATGACAAATCCATTATTTAGCATTAGATCCATTTGAAGTGACGGGCCAAACCATATAAACATAAGTTAAGATAGATCAATCCTTTTCTTTTTCCTTCAATAGAGAAGTAAGTGAATAAGTTATGGTAGGAAAAGGTAATTATTCCTTTGATATATTGAAACTGGGTGGCTAACTTAGTACTTGTAAGAAAGAAAAATATAGAGATCATATTATGTATAGATTTCTGAAATCTAAATAGAGCATCATTAAAGGACAATTACCCTCTTCCAAAAATGGATCATATTCTGTAGGAAGTGACAGGATCTTCAAGTTTGTCCATGATTGGATTTTTAGGGCTCAATCAAATATCTGTGAATCCACATGATCAGAAGAAAACATCTTTCACAACATCGTGGGGAACCTCTATATATGTAAATATTCTATTTGGGTTGATTAATGTTGGTGCTACCTCTCATAGGGCTATGTATACATATTTTTCGTAGAAAACAACAAATTTTTTGTCAAATATTTAGATGATATTACAGTGTTTTCTAAATATGATGAACAACATCTAAAACACCCTCAATAGACTTTTGAGAAGTGTAGAAAATACGGGCTATCACTAAATCCAAAGAAGTCTCATTTTGATTTAAGAGAAGGGAAATTATTGAGGCATATTGTATCAAAGGGGGGAGTCATAACTGACCCACAACGAGTGGAGGCAATTAGTAATATACCTCTGCCCATAAAAATAAAATAAAATAAAAATAAGGTTTTCTTGGGAAGAATAAATTTTATTAGGAGATTCATTCCCAATTATGAAAAAATTGTTGAATAGGTTATTGATATGTCAAAGAAGGATGCAGAGGTTAAATGGAATCCAATAACTAGATATTATTTTACAAGAATTAAAAAGGATTTTTGAGAGGCTCTATTTTTTGTAAATCCTAACTACTAAAAAAATTTCCAAATTTTTTTCTTTTGTCTCACCTTCTACTGTTGCAATTGTTCTCTTGCAAAGTAATCAAGACAATAAGGAACAGTCAATAGCATTTTTTATTAGGGTAATGAGAGATGCTGAGTTAAAGTATAATATTTTGTAGAAACAAGCCTATGCTCTGCTCCAATCCTTGAAGGCTTTTAGAACGTATGTTTTGCAGTCTTAGATTAGCATATGCACCAAAATTAGCTGTTAAGGATGTGTTGACACAAGGTGATAGTGAAGGAAGAATGGGAGAAATGGATATAAAAAATTAAAGAGGATGAAATGGACATCATGCCAACAAAATTTATAAAAGGGTAATGGATTGGTAAAGATCTTAACAGAGGAAAATTACGAGGCAATGGGGATTAATTTGCTAGAAGGATATCTTGAATCAAAGTCAGTTGGTGAAGAAGGTAATAAATATGAAAAGGATAATAAAATTTCATACAAATATATATGCTCAAACTGGTATAAGAATAATGTTCATTATTTACTATTTCTTAGATGTCCAACAACCTTAAATAGAGAAAAATATAAATCTTTGAGATTTTTGTTTTACTTCTTTGTTTGACAAAAGGGGAAGCAATTGAAATCTTCAATGAATATCATGCATGTGCTTGTGGAGACCATTAAAATTGGAAGGTAATAAGACACAAAATCTTGAAAGATATTTTTTATTGGCCAACTTTGTTTTCAGACGTTTACAGGTTGTTTAGATGTTGTGAAAAGTGTGAACATTTTGTATAAAAGAAAATGTTGGCACTATTGCCATTAATTCCTATATTTGTTGAAGAACCATTCAGGCAGTGGGGGATAGAATTCATAGGGGAGATTAATTCACCTTCCAGTGGACAACATAAGTGTATTATAACAACTACTGATTACTTTACCAAATTGGCGGAATCTATTCCAACTAGAAAGGCAACTGAATATATGTTGATTAAGTTCCTGTAAGAAAACATTTTTACAAGATTTGGCTTCCCTAAGAACTTAGTCGTAGACAATGCTCAAGTATTCAAATCTACAAAATTAATTAATTTATGCAAGAATTACAATGTCATTCTTTCCCATTAAGACATCTATTATCCTAAAGGAAATGGGTTGAAAGAATCTTCAAACAAAGATCTGGTAAATATACTCAAGAAAACAACTTCAGAAAACTAAAAGAATTGGGATTTGTAGCTAAAGTTTGCCTAATGGGAAAATAGAGTGACTACCAAAAAATCTACTATTAAGTGACCATTTGAATTGGCATATAGAGTAACAACTCTATTCCCTAGTTATTTAGCCAATCCAGTAGCTTCTCTCATTCATGTTGTTGAGGAGGAACCAAATGCATTGACTCAAAGGATAAACCAACTAGTAGAACTAAATGAGAATAGAGAACAAGTGATTGAAAATATCATTAGATATCAAGAAAATATGAAGCTCATTTTTGACAGAAAGGCCAAGGTGATAATCTTTTAGCCTAGAGACCTTGTCTTAAGGTGGTACATCAGAAGGGAATACAAAGCTAAACATGGTAAGTTTGATCCTCTATGTTTTGGTCCTTTGAAGGTAGTCAAAGCTTCAGCAAACAATACTTTCAATCTAGAAAATCTAGATGGAGAACTATTGCAACTATCTATAAATGGGAAGTATTTGAAACATCACTTCCAACTTTGAGCACTCTTTAATTCTTCCATTGTAAATACCATCATGATCATTGTAAGTATCTGGTGAGCTTCTCATTGTAATGTTTTAAAGTTATAATATCTCCATGCCTGAGGTGAACACACTAATATTTGGTTCATAGTGTTTTGTCCCAAAACACTATCCCCAGTTGAGCCAGATGTTATAGCTCGTTTTCATTGTGTTCAAAATTCAAATATTCATATATATATATATATATATATATATATATATATATATATAAATATATATATTATTTATATATATGAAAGCCAAAAAGTCATATATATGATAAATAAAAATGAAAATATTAAAACACATTTTAGTTTGCAGATTACTGTGGTGTGATTTTTGAATGAAGTTCGGATTTTCCACAGTGTTCATGTTTTTTAGTCGACGTTTCGAGTCTCAAACTAGACTCATCATCAGGACAAATTGTGAGGAAAAAAAGAAGGAAATGTTAGGTATAAATATGAAAACCCTGGATGTGAAGACCAATGGCCGACTCTTGCCTCATTAATAATTTAATTTATTATTGTCCTTTAAGTTCTTTGATTTTATAATTTAATTAAATTAATAACTACTTTGTAATTATTTTTAATTTTTATTACAATTTTATATTTTGTCTTGTTTTATCATTATGCCTCATTATTAAATTCTTGCTTCTCAATTATGGTTTTTGCTTAATGATATTTATGATGCTATTCTTAATTGATTAAAATGAGACTTTAGTAGTATTGTTATGCAAGTTATTTATTATGACATTTTATAAATTAATTTATTTGTTATTAAAACCTATTTATAATTCTTAGATTATTTAGTATTATTTTTGTTAGTATTTTAATATTTATTTAATGCTTTTTTGCTTATTATATTTATTATTTGTTTTTTTGTTACTGTTATTCTAATTCTTTATTATTATATTGCTCCTATTATCTATATTATTATATGTTATTATTTATGATATTTACTATGATATTTGTTAAAGTTCCTCTATATGTATTTATTGCTTATCTATTATAATTGATATTTATAATGATATTTATTAATGCTCTATTGTATATACTTATTAATTTATCTATTATTTATCTATTAGAATGAGACTTTATTAGTATTGTTATGCAAGTTTGTTTATTATGTCTTCTTATAAATTAATTTATTTGTTATTAAAACCTATGTGTAATTCTTGGGTTATTTTAGTATTATTCTTGTTAGTATTTTAATCTTTATTTAATGCTTTTTTGTTTATATTTATTATTTGTTTTTGTTAATGTTCTTCTAATTCTTTATTATTATATTTCTCCTATTATCTATATTATTATATGTTATTATTTATGATATTTGTTAAAGTTCCTCTATATGTACTTATCGATTATCTATTATAATTGATATTTATTATGATATTTATTAATGCTCTACTATATATACTTATTAGTTTATCTATTATTTTTCTATTATAATAGATGTTTGTTTATTGTATTATTATATATGTTATTTACTAAGATATTTATTAATGTTCTACCATACATGCTTATTATATCTATTTTAATTTTTATTTGTTTTTATTTGATGAGGTTCATGTAAGCCTTATTATTTATTTAATATTAATGTTATTAATGCTTCTATTATTTGCATCCTCCTCTAGATGTTAATGCTTTTTATGTCAATGGTTAATTTTATTATTATGATGGCCTGTTTAGGAATTTCTAATATCATTATTAAGATTATTAGCGGGGGTTAGCACGGGGTTCCAATTTTTGCTAATTTCCATGCCACCATCCCTATTAAGGTTTTTAGGATGTTTAATGATTTCAATAGCTTCCCTTACTTTACGCTTGAATTGGTGTTCTACATTGGCAATGACTTTGGTGTCTTCTAAGCAAATATGATGATTAGTTTTACCTACATGCTCAGCTAGGGCTGAGGATTTGGTTCTTTCGTTACGAATGTCTGCACTATGCTCTTTGAGTCTAATCCTAACCGATCTACCAGTTTCTCCTATGTATTGATTTCCACAAGAACATTTGATGATGTAAACTCCTTTTTGCTGAAATTGCTCTTGATTATCCTTAACAGATCTCATTCTTTGCTTGATGGTGGACAAGGGTTTGAAAGCAGTTTTTATATTTTTCTTGTTGAGGATTTTGGCTATCTTGTCAGTGACCCCTTGGATGTAAGGAAGGCAGGTATTGGAGGTTGGGATGTCTTTTGTTTTGTTTTTATTGTTATCAGTTTTTGCTTTTTGAATGGCTTTGTATATGTTTTTATTGCTGTACCCTAGGTTGGCAAAGGTTCTTTTAAGGTAAGAAATTTCTTTTAAGGTAAGAAATTTCTTCATCGGCCATTGGTCTTCACATCCTGGGTTTTCATATTTATACCTAACATTTCCTTCTTTTTCTCCTCACAATTTGTCCTGATGATGAGTCTAGTTTCAGACTCGAAACGTCGACTACAAAACATGAACACTGTGGAAAATCCGAACTTCATTCAAAAAACACATTTATGGTCATTTATCGAAGAAATAATGTGGGAGTAGGACCTAGCATGGAAATAAATTGAGCTTCGTGCAATATGGGAGTGTGATATTGCTAGCGGCATCGTGCCTTCCCCACATGAGAAACCCAACAACACAAAATGCACATGATTATGGATTTGGGTTCCCTTGTAGAAGATTCAGAAAGAAACCACCTATGTCCGATCAACGGTTGCGATAAATTAGGATATCACTAGCAGATGGGACCACTTACCACCACGAGTGACTCCATGAGAGAGAAGAGGATTTTTTTGGAGTTGACATCAAGTGAGCCTACACAAGAATGTCAAGTCATCGAGTGAAAATCTATCACATGTTTTATTTCATAAAGCATTTCAAAGAGACATTGTATTTTGTAATTTTCAAATTAAAGTATGTTAAGTTTTAAGGTTCAAGTCCTCACAAGGGCTGAATAATGCTTAGAGTAGTTTTCAAAAGTAGCTTAAGAAGTTAATGGAAGTTAATAGACTCTATAGCTTTCATGTTTGTAATGATTCCTAAAAAAGTACATTGAGGAACCATTTTTGGGTTCCGAAATTTGACTTTAGAGAGAAACAAACTCATGTGTGATGCGTTTATCTTTTCATGGAGATTAAATAAAGATTTTATGGATGATTCCATGTTTCCTTTTTTGGATATGATATATATACTTCCTATTGTAGGTCATTTATTGTTTCTTCTTATTTTGGAAAAGTTCAATGAAGCTACTGGTTATTTACTATAGCACAAATTTACTTAATTCAGAGTACCTGTAAATTTTGATCACGTAACCTTAAACTATGCTCCTTTCTTTCATGCATTCATTTTCAGAGACATTCATTTATTCTGCTTAGGTTTAAAATAAAGATTCTATAGTTGCAGACTTCTGTTCTAAACGTTCCACTATTTTTTTCGATCACTCTACTATAACTTTTGAGTAATTTCCATAGTGAGTAAAGCCATATTGAAAGATAGTTCTTATTAGAAAATTATATATTATAGAGTAATGGAACACATAAAATATTGCAGAAATATAAACATAGAAAATGCATAAAAGAAGAGAGACACATATATACGTGGTTCACCGAGTTTGGGCTATGTCCACGGAGAAACAACCAGTCCTTCTTTTTATATTATCCAGCAAATTGAAGATATACAACCTACAACAGATTCGTTGTAACTCCCTCTTCGCTCTTAATCTCCTCCCTCGTCTGCACTCAGAATACAGATATGCATAGACACAATACAATTCCATCATATATAGCGAGGGTTGCCTTATAGGGAAAAAAACCCTAAATTAAACATAACTTCTACTGTCAGATATTCGCCTAATGAATAGCCCAGGTTGATTACGGAATTACAACATTTTACAATGCAATTTTACATCTATTCTTAGCTTCGAGGACGCTGCCCCCAAAACCCCTGCTTGGGGGGCGACTCCCAAAAGGTCGCAGCTACACCCTGTGGACCCCCCTTGTAGTGAATATTTTACGGGTGGTGTTGCCACCCTATTTTGAACTGGGGACTAATGTGGCGATACCTTTGAATACAAAAGATAATTAGGCTCCACACCCAACAATCTCCCACTTGGAGACTGATTATAACAACTCCACCACTGCTTCATTTGCTAGAAAATGACTCCACTTTGGACCTGGCTATTTCTCATCTTCTTCATCATACTTGAAGACCAATTGAAACTGAGTAGATTGTCAGTTTCTCCCTGGTTACAACTTTTGTTAACATATCTGCAAGATTTTGGCTAATATGTATCTTTTCCAGCTTCAACTGTCCATCTTCCAACACTGCCCATATGAAATGGTACTTGAGTTTTATATGCTTAGTTTTGGAATGAAACGTAGAGTTCTTTGCAAGATGTATGGTACTCTGGCTGTCACTGTATAACCTACCCAACTCCTGCTTCTTACTTAATTCATCCAGAAACCTTTGTAACCAAATCATTTCTTTACTAGCCTTTGTAGCAGCAACATACTCCGCTTCTATTGTTGAGAGTGTAACAACACTTTTCAGTTTTGAGACCCAAATGATAGTTGTTCCACCTACAGTAAAAATCATTTCTTTACTAGCCTTTGTAGCAGCAACATAATCCGCTTCTATTGTTGAGAGTGTAACAACACTTTTCAGTTTTGAGACCCAAATGATAGTTGTTCCACCTACAGTAAACACATACCCTGTTGTGCTCCTCCTATTATCTCTAACACCCACCATATCTGCATCAACATATCCCTGTAGAGAAAGGTTTGAACCACCAAAGAATAATTCTTGATTTGTGGTACCTCTCAAATACCTGGGAATCCACTTCACCGCCATCCAATGTTGTTTTCCTAGATGGTTCATGTACCTACTTACAACTCCCACTGCATGTGCAATATCAGGCATTGTGCAGATCATTGCATACATTAAGCTTCCAACTGCTGATGCATATGAAACTTTAGACATATAATCCATGTCTTCTTGGGTCTTTAGGCACATCTCTTTACTAAGTTTTAAATGACTAGGAAAAGGTGTACTAACTGGTTTTTCATTCTGCATATTAAACCTTTTCAACACCTTTTCTATGTACTCACTTTGAGACAATGTTAATTTGTGATTTTTCCTGTCTCTAGTTATTCTCATACCAAGGATTTGTTTTGCAACAACCAAATCCTTCATTGCAAATGAGTTTGCCAATTTTATTTTGAGCACATTTATTTCCTGCATGTTAGACCCTGCAACAAGCATGTCATTACATACAATAACAATATAATATAGATGCCATCATTTTTCCTTTTGAGATAAATACAATGATCAGAGTGACATCTAGTATAACCTTGTTCAGACATAAACCTGTCAAATTTTAGATACCATTTCCATGGAGCCTGTTTTAAGCCATACAAGCTCTTCTTCAACTTGCACAGTAGTTTCTCCTTCCCTTTTACCTCATATCCTTGTGGCTACTACATATATATCTCTTCCTCCAAATCCCCATGGAGAAAGGTTGTCTTTACATCTAATTTCTCAGGATGAAAATCTTCAGCTGCTACTAGACTTAAAATAGTTTTGATTGAAGTCATTTTAACAATAGGAGAAAATATTTCATCAAAATCAATACCTTTCTTCTATGAAAACCCCTTCACCACAAGTCTAACTCTGTACCTCTGTTTTACTCCATCTTTTTCCTTTAGCCTGTCAACCCATTTATTTTGTAATGATGTTTTTCCTGCAGGCAACCTGACTAAGTCCCAAGTCTAATTATGTGGTAAGGATTCCATCTCTTCTTTCATGGCTTGCTCCCACTACTTCCTGGTTTCTACGTACATTGCTTCTTCATAAGATTCTAGTTCACCATAATCAGTCAACAATACATAATATAATGAAGGAGAGTATCGTTCGGGGGGTCTACTCATCCTGGTAGATCTTCTAACACCACTTTCAAGTGTTTTAAGTGGTTGTTGTTGTTGTGGTTGTTGTTCTACCTGTTGATCATTATGATTTTCAGGCACCATCACTTTTTCTGTGATCTTGTCAAGCACTGAGTATCCTCTGTTTTCTTTTTCCTATTTCTTTTCCTGCATCTAATCCTTATACAAAACCTTTTCATTGAATATGACATCTCTGCTCCTAAAGGTTTTGTGTTTTTCATAATCATAAAAGCGATAACGAAAATCATTAACACCATAGCCAATAAAGGTACATTTCTTTGATTTTTCCTCAAGCTTTGTTCTATTTTATTTATTAATGTGGACAAAGGCTTCACAACCAAAAGTATTTAAAAAAGAATAGTTTACCTTTTTACCTGTCCATGCCTCCTCTGGAATACCATCATCCAAGGAACTTGAAGGCCCTTTGTTTATTAGATAAACAACAGTATCTACAACATCTACCCAGAATTGTAAAGGCAATCCTACATGTAATCTCGTGCACCTTGTATGCTCCATGGTTGTTCTGTTCATCCTTTCTGACACACCATTTTATTGTGGTGTTCTTGGAAATATATTCTCTCTGCGAATTCCATGCTCTGAACAATACCTATCAAACTCTTTGCTGCAATATTCACCTCCATTGTCTGATCTGAGACACTTCAATTTCTTTCCTGTCTCAATCTCACCCAAAGCTTTCCATTTCTTGAAAGTATCAAATACATCAGATTTATTTTGAATACAATAAGTCCAAGTTTTTCTAGTTGCATCATTAATAAAAGTAACATAATAATGAGAGCCACCAAGAGATGATACCTGAGTAGGGCGCCATACATCCGTATGCACAAGCTCTAATTTTTTGCTCTTCTTTTCTTTCCCAACTCTCTTCTGTTTTCCATAAACACAATTTTCACAGAATTTTAAATCAACGTGCTTCAAACCTGGTAACAAATTGCTTGAGTGAAGAATGTGCATCCCCTTCTCCCTCATGTGCTTGACCCTATGATGTCACAATGTCATATCTTCTCCTATAGAGGTTAAAGCATTAATAGAATTAGAAATATTACCATTGCATAAATACAATGTACCGACCTTTCTTCCTTTCGCTATTACTAGGGATCCTTTAGTGACCTTCCAAGTTTTATCTGTGAAAGTAGTTACACAACCTTCACCTCCCAACTGCCCTGTTGAAATCAATTTTTTCTTTAGATCTGGAACATGCCTTACCTCCTTCAATAGCCATTGATTTCCATTCTGTTGTTTTATGAAAATTGTACTCATTCCAATGATTTTACAGTGTTTATCATCACCCAATTGAACTTGTCCAAAATCTCCTTGAACATAATCATGAAAATGTTTCTTATCAGGTGTGGCATGTAATGACGCCCTTGAATCTACCAACCACGCATCAATAATATTTTCTAATGAAAGAATCAAAGCATCTTGCAACACATCACTTGTTACATTCACTTCATGATTAGTTTCTTGCTGCTTGTCTACTTCTTTTCCCTTTTGAGACTTGCAGTCTTTCTTCAGGTGTCCTTTCTTCCCGCATTTCCAGCATACTATCCCCAATCTAGACTTGGATTTTCCTTTTCTTGACTTACTGCGATATCCTGGGCTCTTTCCTCTTTCCATTTTTCTTCTTCTAGTCTCTGTAATCAAAGCATTACTTGATGTCTCACTAGAGCTTTTCCATCACATTTACTCGCTATGGATTGCATCGACAACATCATCAAACTTTAAATTACTAGATCCAGAGATAGAGTTACTAATGGCCATAACTAAACCATTCCAACTTTCTAGCAATGAGCACAGAAATAACAGAGCCCTAACTTCATCATAAAAAATTACCCCTACAGAACTTAATTGACTTGTAACTGTATTAAAATCCTTTAAATGATCAGCAACAGATCCACCCTCTGACATCTTCATATTAAATAAATGCTTCATAAGAAATACCTTATTTGAGGTCGAGGGTTTTTCATATAGCTTAGCCAATGTTGACATTAAACCCTTTGTTGTCATATCCTTTGAAATATCAAATGCTACTGACACTGCTAGGCATAGCTGTATTGTTCCAAGTGCCTTTATGTTGAGAGTATTCCACTTTGTGTCTGTCATACTCGACGACTTCTTTGTCTTTCCGCTAAATGGTAGGTACAAATCTCTCTAATATAGATAATCTTCCATCTGAATCTTCCACTGCTAGTAGTTTTGGCCATTGAACTTTTTTACCCTAAACCTACCATCTTCCGCCATTGCTCCCAATCGAACCAGGAACCCTTCTCTCCTACGAGTTTATCACCGAAATAGACCTTTGACTCTGATACCAGTTGTTAGAAATTATGTATTACAGAGCAATGGAACACATAAAATATTGAAGAAATATAAACACAGAAAATGCATAAAACAAGAGAGACACAGTTATACGTGGTTCACCCAATTTGGGCTACATCCATGAAGAAACAACCAGTCCTTCTTTTTATATTATCTAGCAAACTAAAGAGATACAACCTGGAGCAGATCCGCTGTAACTCCCTCTTCGCTCTCAATCTCCTCCCTCTTCATCACTCAGAATATAGATATGCATAGACGCAATACAATTCCCTCATATATAGCGAGGGGTTGCCTTCTATAGAAAAAACCCTAAATTAAACATAACTTCTACCATCAGATCTACGCTGAATAGATGGGCTAGATTGATTATCAAATTACAACATTTTACAAGGCAACTTTACATCTATTCTTAGCTTCGGGGGCACTGCCCCTGAAACTCCCTGCCAGGGGGGGGCTACCAAAAGGTCGCAGCCACCCCCCCTGGACCCCCCCTGTAGTGAATATTTTATGGGTGGTGTTTCCGACCTATTTTGAACTGGGGTCCAATGCGGTGATATCTTTGAATACAGAAGATAATCAGGCTTCACACCCAGAAGTTCTATCCCAAGAAATTTCCTTTGCATTACCTATGAAACTTATCTTTGAATAATCGTAATGGGACAATAAGTATTTATTATCTTTTTTTGCATATGTCCTAGGAACTTATCTCTTCAAAGCTAGAGGTTATATCTAGGGTCACAACACTAACTATGACAAGGCGTTGCATGCCATGGTGCAACTTGTGAAGAAGTGGAAGCACTATTTTATGGGAAATGAGACAGTAATCCACACATATCATCAATTGTTACAGTACTTGCAAGACCAAAGTAAGCTATAGCAGATCAATCATTACAAGTGGATGGGGTTTTTACAATAGTTTCATCTGGTGATCAAATATCAGAAGGGTAGCATAAACAAGTTACTTGACATGCTTTCGTGGCCACCCACATCAAATATTACAATTTTTGGGACTCTTATGCACATGGATTCATTCACCCATGATTCATACATAGAGGCATATTTAGAGGATGAGGACTTCAGTGAGGTGTATCCGTAGTTGCAGAGTCAGAGTCATGTGCATAAGGGTAGAAAAACCATTGACTACCATCTCCATGACATGTTACTCTACAGGTTGAATAAGCGATGTGCTACTAAAGGTGGGTGATTGCGACTGATTAGAGAGGCTCACACCTCCAAGGTTGTAGGGAACTTTGGTGTAAGGAAGACCATGGCTAACTTGTAGAGGCATGTGTATTCACCCAAGATGAAAGAGAAGTAGTTAGGTTCATAAGAGGATGCATACTTTGTTGTACTAGAAAGCCTAAAAATAGGAAACAAGGTCTATATCATCCCTTACCTGTACCTACTCTTCCTTCGGAAAGCATGTCCATGGACTTTGTGTGAGGTTTACAGACAACAAGGAAGGGACATGAGTACATGTTTGAGGTAGTTTATAGGTTAAACAAGATGTTTGTTTTGATGCCCTACAAAAAGACCAGCAACAGGTAAGAAGTCGCAAACTTGTTCCTTGGATAGTTGTGGGTGCACCTTGGGATACCAAGGAACATCATTTTAGAAAGGGATACAAGATTTATCAGTCCATTCTGGATTACATTGTGGGAGAAGATGGATGCGAAGTTGAATAGATCTACAATATTCTATCCACAGATAGATGGGCAGACAAAAATAGTCAACAAAACTTTGGTGCAACTTCTAAGGGTATACATATAGAAGCATCTAAAGACCTAGGATGAAAATATGGTATATATACAATATTCTTACAACAGAGCAGTCCACACTTCAATAGGAAAGTCTCTATTTGAAACTTGTTTTGGATATTTTCCATGTTCACTTTTGGATATTGCATATGGGCAATAAGGATGACTGAGGGAGAATCTTATAGGAGATGCTTTAAGGGCTTAAAAAATTATAGAGAAGGTCAACAAGATTCATTTATTGGAATAAGAAACATTGTATAAGTCACTGGAGAGGTATAAGGTCAAGCACGATAAACACAAAATAGAGAAGGCATTCAAGGTGGGAGACAAAGTATGATTACAATTGGACAAGGAGTGACAGCAGGGGCTTGGTAAGAAAATCAAGGCTTAGAGGTATGGTCCCTTTGAGATACTAGAAAAGGTGGGTGATAATGCATGTTGACTTTGTTTACCACCATATATTCACATTTACTTAGTTGTGAATGTATAGAATTTGAAACTCTATGAGCCTTCCATGCTAGATCACGAAGAGGAACATATCCTACCTTCTTTGGAATATTTGGCACCAAATTCTAAGGCAGAGGTGACAAAAGATACAATTTTGTAGAAGAGGTCCAAAAATACAAGACAAGGATAGCATGACCTTTGGAAGATTGGATTGAGGGGACAACTTCCAGGTAATGCTAAATGGTACACCAGAGAGAAGGTGGAGGAAACATTTCCTCACCTCATTTAGTAGAAGATTTTGGGGACTAAAATCCTCCCAAAATATGAAGGTGTGATCTGGATTGGATCATTATATTTTTTTCATCCATCTCAATCCATTTGAAGTAGAAAATGTATAAAAATCAACTCACAAGACGATTTTTACTAGCGGGACCCAATTTGGAGAAAAGCGGTCTAAAACCTTACGGGAGCATTTTGAGTCATCAAAAGATGTTTTTTGGGGTAAAAGATGGTCGCTTTAGTGTAGCATCATTTCATGCTATTCAACAGAGAGATATTTTCAATTGTACAAGAAGTGTGTCAATCGTAGTCCACATGCAAAACTGATGCCACTCAAAATTTGACCTTCTTGTTTTCACACTTGTAGCTCTAGAGGATGCCACATCATCCCCCATTATTCATGGAAAAGAAACTAGCCAAGTGATTATGATGTAGAAAAATCTAGAAGAGTCTATATGGTAACTCTAGTTAAGAGTTTATGTAGTCAAAATTAACCACTAGTAGGCTATCGGGTTGTGATATAACCAGGCCACTAGGAGGAAGAAGCATTCCATTATTTCAAGAGAATTTTGTTCCATAGTTAAGAAAATATATCGAGGAGAGATAGGAGGTAGAGCACACATCAAGGATCTATGAACTGTAGCATCCTATGGACCACAACCATTACTTCTTTATACTTTCAGCCATATTTCAAAACATAGAAAGAGAGCGAAGTGACGTCACCTTCCAGCTGGTTTTTCTCCAGAAAGGGTTTCCCAAAGAACATATCTTGTGTCTCCTATGTGTGTGAGATTATTTGTTCATTCTCTACTTTTCTGCATAATTTCCATTCACATGCATGCACTAATTATAGTTAAATGTACAGATCTTGAAGTTTAATAAAACAATGTAGAATCTCATGCTTTTAATATAATATTATCAAATCCATTATGAAGAACTTTTAGTGGAATATCCACAATAGTTTATCAATAAAAAAAAAGCGTACTCTATTTACAAGGTAGTTATGTATTTTAGGTCTTATCTTTTGGAAGCTCACATGATCATTTTTGTGCCTCATTTAGTGGTAGGAACATTGTTCATGCAATAGGAGTTAGGTGAGAAGAGGGCTAACTAGATGACCTACTTAAAATAATATGATTTAAAGTTTATACTAGCTCATACCATAAAGGGTCGTGACCTCTATAAGCTACAAGTCAAAGCAAGAGATGCTCCTGAGAAACATCTTTCAGGTTGGGAGTAGGAGATAGAAATGTACAATATTAAGCATGTTCCCCAGTCCATGTCTATGATGCCATGGTATTATGATTTATGTCAATTTCTAGAGCATGGCACCATGCCCACACACCTATCAAATAAACAGAAGAGGGAAATTTGTTTAAAATCTATATCTTATCAGCGAATCCATGGAGTTATTTTTAGAAAGCACTAGAATCATGTCATGCTAAGATGTCTTGAGTTGCGGGATACAAAGATGATAATCAAAGACTTACACGATGGACTGGTAGGTGGCAAATATGCTAGGTAAACTAGAACACATAAAGTTATGCTAGTAGGTTATTATTATCCCATTCTATTCATGGATTCTCATGCTTATGTCTACAAGTGCCCATCATGTCATATATGTTAAATTCGTGATCAAAGGTCAGCCACCCCACTTCTACTAGTAGTCACTGAGGAACCATTCCAATAGTGGGGCCTGGATTTTATCTGGAAAATATTTCCTCTCTTGTCAAAGAAACACCCGTAAATCCTAATAGCAACAAATTATTTACCCGATAGTCACAAGAAATTCCCCTAAGACAACTATATGACCAAGAAGTTATCCATTTCTTATAGAAGAACATTATAATAAAGTTTGACATTCCTACATCACTTGTCTTTGATAATGCGACTTACTTTTCATCTTTAAAAGATTATGAATTGACATTGTAAAATGGGATTTTTTTAAAACATGCATCTAATTATTACTCGTAAGGAAATGGTTTGGCTAAATCAAAAAATAAAAAAATTATCTGCATAATCAAGACAACCATTTTATCTGAGTAGAAGAACTCTCATATTTATTTAACTAATGCATTATGTTTTGACTGTGTAACTCCTAATCCTTCACTAAAAGCCTCAATGTACTTTCTTGTTTATGGTAAAGAATCTATCTTGCCCTTAAACCTGTATCTCCCATCCTCACAACTCTCCCAAGAGTCACAAGGTAGACCTTGTCTTTTGGTTTAGAGAAAGATAAACACTTTACTCGAACTCAAGGAATAAAGGCTCAAATCCAAGCAAAAATATGTTATTCATCAAAATAATGTAAAGAGTTGTTTTGATAATAATTTTGTATAAGAAAAGAGCTTTGATGTGGCTGGCCTAGTAGTAAAGTGGGATAAACCCCATGAAGACAAATGTAAACATTCAAAGTTCCAAACTCTATGGATTAGACCATTCACAATTGAAGAAAATATCACCCATAAAACCTCGAAGCTGAGATCCTTAGATGGGAGTATTGGCCTCCTTCCACTAAACAACCGAGATTTGAAACATTAGTTGCAGTAGCAGCTACAATTTATGCTTCCTGTACAGTTTGTTTTGTGTCTTTTCATTTTTGTATGTGTCAATTGTAAGTGTATTATGTTAGTCATGTCTTTTCATGTTGTGTTTGTTGGTTATTTTACAAAAATAATACCTTTAGTGAATGTGCATGGCTCAAAAGGAACTTTGTGATGTAATAAAAGAGAAGTGTGACAACTACAATGCTTGTCTTTCTATTGTTCCCATTTTTTGCTTGGAAAAATTCCATAGATTGGGGTATGTCCAAATGGAAAATACAATTCATCCAAAAGGAGAAACTTAAGGAAACCTAATAGATCCATGCTTATTTAGTATTAGAACTACTGAAATTGGCATAAATCTACTTGTGTGTTAACACTTGTCCCATCTAGTAGAGAAAGGATAAGAGGAAAATCTAAAGTGAGGAAACCAATATTAGTGGTCTTAAAATACTTCTTTGAAGGGGAAACCTCCCATGTTCTCAATAAGTTGGGATCCCTCTTCTGCCCATTGAAAATAACAAGTTTTGATACACATTCCTATTAAATAAATAAATAAAGCGTGAAAGAAGAGAAAGGCTTCCTCCACAAGGAGGTGAAATAAGCAACTTCGCAAGGGTATTGTCCAAGATTTTTAGAAGTGAAGCCACATTTGTTCTCCTGAAGTGACTCTACTAGGGTACTATCTAGGCCTTCTGGTAGCGGAGAAACACTAGATATGAAAACTCATACTCTAAATATCATAAATATGTTGTACATGTTACCCTTTCCTAGATTGAAACATTTGTGATATGGTGTGCCTTTTGTGTGTTCAACCATGTAGAAGAAATTGAGATGCTATGTATATAACCAGGCCAAAAAGGGAAACCAAGGAAATCAACACTTACTGACGGTCTTACCCTCTAACAGAAAATCTATTCCAAATAGAGAAGTTGAAGTTCACGTAGTGTGTCACGAAGTGTTTTCATTGCTACAATAGCACCCTCCAAAATTTAATCACATTTAAATTTTGGAGCCTACTAAATCACCAAATCAAGTGCCTCCTTGGTAATCAAGCATCATTTCATATTATTCTATATGTTTCAAGTTTTTTTAAGTGTTCTCAAGTGCCTTCACATTGAGTAGAACATATTTAGTGCATTTCATGGTCATAACATGTTTGTGGTCATAAAATGACACTTTTGGGTCGAAGTCATGCACACTTCATCAGTTGTACATGGGGAATATTTAAAAAGTGGTGTTTTGATGTTTACTTATCATTGCATGAGCTTGTCTAATTTTTCTTGATTATTCAGTATCTTTCGCACATGATTTGTTTTTTAAAACTCATAATGCTCACCCCTTGTCCTATCACTTAGAATTAGACAAAATTTGGTTTTGAAGCGAACCCATTAAGGTGGAGAGTGCTTGAGCACACTCTAAAGCCTTGATCAGGAATCCTTCATTGTTTGAAAGTGTGCCATGCACCCTCAAAGAGAGAAAATTTCTCTCCCTAATCCATTTCCCCTTCCTTGTTTTGATTTGCGCCTTTCAAGAGGCCAAGTCTTCCTTTGTGCGCACTCCTTCAACTATAAGAATTGTTTTCTTATATTGCACATGAGCACACCCTAAAGGCCTTAATATCAACCATTTAAATTTCCACCATGTGACATGCACCCTCTGGGACCCTTTCAACACATGAGCGCACTCCAAAAGAATGAAACATTACCTTTCAGCATTGAGACATACACCATGTGCCCTCCTGGCCCTATTCAGCATATGAGCGGATCTTGAGAACCCTTCCTCCTTCAACCTTTAAGAGTGTGTCATGGGCCCTCCTTATTTTCCTTGAGCACATAACACACTTGGGAAGACTGAAGCCTCGTCCTTTATCATCTCGACTTTTGCCATGCATGCACCCAACATTGATTATCTTTCTCCCTTGAGTGCATGAGTGAATGTTGAAGCCCTGAAACCTTCCCTCTCAGCCCTTGAGCCCTTTAATGTGCACCAGTGTGCCAAAACTCTCTCCTTTCCCCTTTTAAGTGCATTGAAAATGAACAAACATAAAATATACATACAAATTGCTAGAATATGAGATTTTCAGGCTGATGGTTTCTTATCATGAGTGATTGTGAATAAAGTTTTTCCAAAAATAGCGTGGAAAGTTGACATGAGGAAGATCGGGTAAAGAACACACACAAAGGATGCATCAAATAATAAAGAACAATGTGGAAACTTGATGATTGAAGCATCGTAAAGAATCCAAGATCAAAGATGCTTTAGAGGGTGAATGCATCGATCATCAGAATTTGTATGAAAAATGAATCCAAGAGTGGCAGCCATTTCACCACTAAATAAAGTCCATTTCACTGGTCACTATTAGCCCCAGTCATCAAAGACAGTGGCATGTCATGTCTTCGTCGTATGATGATGTGGAAGTCATCATGTAATGTTGTAATCATTATAAAGACAAACAAGTACAATTCCAAGAGTCATGTATGGACAAAAGAGTCATGCAAGTCTAAATGACATGTAATACCAAAAGTCATATGCAATTCCAAAGGTAATTTAGAAATCCAAAGGTTGTAGAAGTCCAAATGTCATTGGAATTTAGAAATTCAAGAGTCATGGGGATGTGAAAGGTCATGCCTCAACTTATAAAATGATCCTCATTTCTCATGTAAAGAAATTTTGACCTTGGAATCTACCGCAAGGAATTATAGAGAGAGATTTAGTACTTTTGGGGAGCAAGTAGTGGCTCTAATGCTCCATTATTGGAGCTAGTGATGCTCATTGTATTTACGTATCTTGAGAATTTTGCTTAATTTTAAAACATTTTAAGCCAACACATTTTCACGCATGTATTATGAATGTTGTTTAAGACTATTCTTTGGATGTTTATGATTCATGTTTGCGTTCATATGTACCTGGGTAATTGCACTATTTCGGTGACTTCAATGCTTAACTTATTAGAAAGGTGTTGTAATGTTTACAATGATGGTCGCATCTATGTGAACTATTTCACTTGATGTTAGATGAGTCATTCTCATGAATCTGGGTCTCCATTAGGGTAGTAATATTACTTCTCTCTTAGAAGCTCACTTTTCTTCCCCTCTACAGTGAAACAACCCTGATACATCTGCAATTGAACAATCATAAGGCACACTCGCTTTCTCATTTGAAATTACATTTGTGCTTCTCTCTCATGTAGATAGGTAAAGCCAAGGTGTATATTTAAGTAAATGACAATAGGGTTATATTCCAAATGGGACTCCTACACAAAACAATGTAAGTTCTAATTGGGACCTTATATTAGGGAGATCCCTATATGTTGGAGGCATCCAACACCATTAATAGAACCCATAAGCACTACCTATCTCGTTAGGTGTATTCAACCATCTACCACATCAAATAGTGTCATCTCTATCAAAATTGTATCTTGATCGAGATTTTCTATCATTAACCCCATAATCCCTTTCCTCATGTTCATGACTGGTCATTAGTTGTACCTGTCTCTGCAAATTCAAAAATCTCTGAAGGATTGTTGCATTAACCTCACCTCACTTTTCTTGAACATTGGAAATCCTTTCTTGTGTCTCAATCATTTCTTTAGTATCTTCCTTCTAACTTCTGATTTCTTCCTTCAAACTTTTGAGTGTATTTGCTAAATCAGGAGACAACTCTTCTCCTTGTTCCTTATCTAATTTATAAGGATATTCTCGTAAACTATAGTCTGCCATTCTACTCCTCATATCTGATCTTCTATCTCCTGCAAGCAAGTCATGTTGGATAAACCAAATAGAAACATAACCATACCACAATATATTTTAGGGGAGACTCTCATTGGCATGGATTAGTCTGTATCTATATATATATATATATATATAATGACACCAACATCTCAACCTATTAAAATCATACATGATAATTAAAATTGTAACAATGACTATATACATGACAACCATAGCCATGACAATGCATGCATACAACTGACATGCATGGATAACAATCACATCCTTCCCATGCAATCCAAGTGCTTGAACCTAGAAGCTTTGATACCACCCTGTAACTATCTCTCCAACATTTATCTGCTTTTACAAGTTCTCTAGGGTAAACATGAGCTTAGTGTTGCTATGACATGACCTAACCTCCAAGCTCCAGTTGTGGAATTGGGGTTGACTAACTTACAACTTACAATCAACTCTTAGGGACTACAAACCACTTAGGAGCATGCAACTCAACCTAGGTGATCAATCCCTGAGTTCGAACTTTTTTTCACATATTTTATTCCCCAACCACAGCCATAAGACTACATGTATGCAGTTGGGAGGCTATAACTACATGCATAGGTTTTCTTTCATGATGTTATAGCCTAATTTTCTGAGTTCAGTGCATGTGGTCATGAGATTTGTGACACTTTTCTAAGAAAGACTCTAGACCACTACCTAAAACTACCTGTAGCTTTCCAGAATCATGATTAAGGTGATAACAATTCCAAAAATTCAAGCTTGAAGCAAGAACTTGACCTAGACTACCTAGTGCACAATTTAAATTTCTCCAAAAATATGGTAAACATATGAGTTATAGGTCATGAATGCATATCTGATCTTAAATTTCTAAACTCCATTTAAGAATCATCAAGAAGGTCTAATTCCCTCTCAGGTAGCTACAACAATACTTATTATCCCATGCATTCATCAACCATTCAAATTCTTATTAAATCATGAACAAGAGATATACCTAGAGCACATTATAAAATCATGCTTATAACAAGAATGTTAATCATGACAAATTAACCATAAAATCCACATGATAACAAGTACAATTTCTAATAAACCACAATAGGAAAATAACTGTTATTAACTTATGCAAAAGGCAGCCAAGTCAGGTACTTCCACATACCAACTCACCATAGATTTGGATGAACTAAATCTTTATTTCAACCAATCACCTCAATGACATATTCCAAAGGTTAAACCACCTCCACCTTCAATTTGCCATGTTTTCACTTAAACCGGTCCCGAGATCACAAAACCAAACCAAGTTTTGATGCCTCGTCTTTCTTCACCATAACATGAGGAATGTTCCTGTCTCCACCCACCCATTGAGGCCTTCATGGAGAAAACCATATCCAACCCCAATTGTTGGGATGTTTCCTAAGACCACCTCACTCAATTCCAAAACCTTCCGGCAATCTAAAGCTCAACCAAGAATGAATCACATCACACCATGTCTATCTAGGAAATGACAAGGAAAAGATGAAACTATTGTCAAAGCAAGAAAAACCCATGTCAATGACAACAAATGAATGAAATAAACAAATGCATGTACCATTCATTCACATCCCAATAAGGAAATCACACATGCAACCTGTTACCTACAAGGTCTTCCTACTAAAATTATTAATCCAACCTTCTCCTTGATTTTCTTTACTTTCATTTGCTTGTCCTTTTCCTTCCTCTGCTTTCCTTCGCTTACTTTATCTCTCCTCTTGGAGCTCTCTTTCTCTCAAACTAATCCAAAGTCAAAACTGACAAAAAGCTCAACAAAATGCTGGCAAAAGTTGTGAATTGTTTCTTTAATACCTTTTTATCATTGATGTCTCAATTTTCCTTTTAATTTCCTTAGAATGGATACTTTTGTCTTTTCACCTTCCTTTTCTTCTACTTTCCTTTATTTCTCATAATAAAATATCAATTATTCTCTCTTTTCCATTTCTAATGCCTTTACCAATTTCCATAGCCATTAACAAACCACAAGTGATGCCCACTAAAGTGTTTACCCAACATTCAGCTTGGAATACGTGTCCAATGACTTAGTCTTATTTTCTCCTTTATTACCCTTTATTACATGAAACTTTAACCCACGATTGTTACATTTAACCACTAGATCACAATTGAGTTGTATTATAACTGCACCACTAGGAGGAGTAAAGGTTCTACTCAATTTTCTTTCATTTTTTCCCATGGTAGAGCATAATAGTTGAGTGTGCATAGAAAGCATAACAAAGGGGGTTTGTGTTTAGTATAAAATCATAAGCCACAAGTCTCAGAAAACTCAATAGGGAATTCCTTCTCTATTCTTAGGGAATTCCTAGACAATATGTTGATGTTTATCATCGTTTGTGAGTGATTGCATTTACATGTTCTCTATTTTCCGCATAATGTCTATTGCATGCATAAACAAAAATACAATAATAAAAAATCTAAAATCTGAAAGGGATTAAGCCTTCATAGTATAAATTTATATTTATTTTCACAAATAGTTTATGACGTGTGATCAAATGGAATATTCACAATAGTTTAAAAAGAAAGTCATAAAAGCTTAGTGTGGTCGATGAATTAATTTATGATAACCCTTGCAATATGTCAAAGGAGATATTTTTATAGCTCTAGAAGCACAAGTCATAGAAATAAACCATAATGTAAGTCTCTTCACGGTGGTGGAACCAATAGTCTTAGATTAATTAGAGAAGATGGATATTCCTAATTAGAGAAGATGGATATTCCAACTCAAACATCATATGGTAGGGAAAACCAATGAATCACGAAGAATAAAGACATGAGCCTGAGGAACTAGAAAATCAGTAGTCGAGTTCAACGGAAATTAACCATTCATAGTCTCTCTTCATGAAGTGAAAGTGGATATGAATCCATATAAAAGTTAGATAGATGCATTGAAATTAAAACATTAATGATAATATTTAAAGACTTAATTTAATGTTCACCGTATAAAAAAGTAGAGTGATATGTTGTTTTGCATAAAGAATGGTAAGATAACCATTTAATCATGAATATTATTACTTAAAAAATAAGACTATTGAGACCATATAAATAATGAAGTCATTTTCTTATATATATGTATTAAGATGACAAAGAAATCTTCAATTTAATAAATTTCTATTCAACTTTACATACCGGAGAGATTAGAATAGAAAGATAATCTATCTATTTAATAATAATAATATAATATTACTATTATAATAAAAGTATATCATAAAAAGCAATATAAAAAAAATATAATAATATTATTAATTAAGAAATAATAATAAAAAAGATATTAATATTAATATAAAATTACCATCCCAAGTACTAAAGATTACGAAAAACAACAAATAAGCTGAAACTTGAAAAACGAGGAGGCTATTTCATCGAATCCACGAGAGAAAACGCCAAACACGTTAATGGAAACGATGAGGGTATTTGATCGAATCCACTGGAGAAAACGTCAAACACGTTAATGGAATTGTTTTTCTTGAAAATTACGTGAAACTTCTATTTATAACGGACTAAGAATTTACACCCCAAAGAATTAGATGAATTCCCCATAACGAATAAAAGACATGCTGTGTTGATGGAAAGATTAATAAAAATTATAAGAAAAAATTTATCATAAATATTACTTTAAATGATAATTATTTAATAAAAAGTATAAAAAAAGAAATTTCAAAATATCACTTTAAAACCTATTATTATAATATACATTAATTATTAATTAGCGTTGTAAAGACACTTATTTAATTGAATATAAAACATATAATAAAATATTAAACTAATATTGAATAATAACATGGAGAAAAAGTAATATATTCAATCTGTAAATTAACCACCAAAAAAAAAAAAAATATCAAAATATGGATGCAGTGTAGGCCAAACTAGACGGGAGTGTGAAGAAGTGTTTAGTGAATACAAGAATTTTAGGTGAGACGGATAGATTGCATTAAAGGCTAAATAGAATCATTTTTTAATTAATTTTTTAAAATTATAATAAAAAATATTAGTTTAAGTAAACAGTTGTTTTCAGGATAAGTTAAAATGCAAATTAAATGACTAGATCAGAGCTTGAAAATAATAAACCAATTCATAATATATTCTTTTCACAATTAATTTTTAAAATAATTACAATAAGGCATCAACTTTCAATTATAAGTTAAATTGCAAATAAGTGACTAGATTCAAAGCTCGAAAGTAATAAACTAATTCATAATACACCCTCTTTATAATTAATTATTATAATAATTACAATAAGGCACTAGCTTTCATTATAGGTATAACTTAACTATAAAAATAATTAATATATCAATAAAAAATACAATTAAAAAATTGAATTCGAATAAAAATGACTGACATTATATTTATATATTTTTATATATATTATATAACAATATTTTAATTTGACATAATTAGATTTTAAATAATTTCAGTCACTAGTTATGAAGATATATATAATTGAATTAAAACTGTAAAAACCCTACTTTAAAACAAACAAGGCTATCTCTGCAATTAAAATTATGAAAGAATTTGAAGCACATATATATCTTTCTGGTATTTTACTAAAGCCAAAGATGTGGTATAAACATAAGCTTGAAGAAAAATATGAGAAGAAAATGTATAAAGTGTCACATGCTCAACAATGTTATCTATTTTCATTGCAGATTTAATTTAACTGGTTTACACAGCTGCTCAATGGCCAAGCCACTCTTCCGTTACGATGATTCCAGATCCTCTAAACTATTCCCTAGGTCTTCTTCGTAAATGTCAACATCCCACAATGTGAACTTCTTTCTCTTAGGAACTGACTGCAAGGATAAAACTGCGCCGCCAATATCTTCATCATGGGTTTCGCGGAAGCCATTATCCTTATCGGCGGATTCACTCAAGATCTTAGGAACAGAATCAGACTCCAATTCTTTACGGATTTCTTGCAGTTTTCGCTTTCCCCCAACTAAATAACCTTCGATGTCCTCTCCGTTTCCGTAAGAACCAGGCATAGAACCGTCTACTCCATCGTGAAATTGTGGCAGGTAACCGTAATTTTCCTTGGAAGGGCGGCTTATATACTGCTCACATCTATCACCAGTATTTGAGGTAATGCCTTGCCACTTACTTTCATTGTTATGGTTTCTGTGACTAATTTTTTGGGGTTCTTCCGGCTGATATGAGTATAATCTGCTATCGATTATTTGTCCTACATTGGTTCTTTTCCATTTGTTATCGTTACTGATTTTCTCCTCAAATACAAAGCGTGGCTCGTTGTAATCAATACCATAGACATGATTGATTACAGAGTTTACCTTTTGCTGGCTGTGGTGCCCTTTTTTGTCCAAAAGTCGTTGTGCTAGGTTTTTATATGGTTGCCCCTTTCGTAGCGCCTCCAGTATCGTTCTCCGTCGCCTTTGGTCATCTCCGATTAAACTGATTGCCTGGTTCCTCCGCGGTTCTTCATGCGATCTCTCGGATACCTTTTCCTCGTTGCTTGGAGGATGTGGGGGAGACACATCTCGGCTTGCAGGATGCTTAGCTTCGGCTTGTGGGGCAACCTTACTTTCCCCACCTCTCTGTGCATTGTAACTGTCTTCTCGTCTTGCCATTGGTTTTTTTGGCGCTAAGTGCTTGGTTTGTAGCGACAGGTCAAGCATGAATTTATAGCCAAAATAAACTTCAGTAAACTAAAGATGAAACTGCAGTGATAAAACCTGCGTGTAATGGAAATGCATGCGTTCATCTATATTAATATATATCATGCTATTCGGTGGGCATATCTTTCCAACCATGCCGAGTCCGACTATAGATTTTAGATCTATTTAGTGATAGGTGCCGAGTCCGACTAGAGATTTTAGATTTAGTAGGATGGTATAGTATTTGGAAAACGTTTATCAATTTGGAAATAAGTGGATATATTCGAAAAAGATTATAAAAAAAAGGGACTGTGGAAAATATCTCAGCAAATAAAAAATCACAATATTAAAAAAAAGTGAGTTGTCTATAATGCGATTTTTTGGAGATTCTGGTTACGGAATCCGGCCGAGGAAATTGAGATTAAATTTTGATTTGTTGCAGTTAAAATGGTTTTTTAACTGCATATTTGGATTCAGCACCCTGAAAAACCCTGAGGCACTTTGATTTTGAAGAAACTAGCTATCAAACTTGTGCTGCCGGATTTTGACCAAAAAAACCCACTGAAAAAGCTTCCAAAAAGTCTCATTATAACAACTGCTTAAAAAAGAACACTTGAAAATGAAAACTTAAATTAAATTAAATCTATGCTTGGAGTTTGTATTAGAATGATTAATTATCTTTTCATATAATTAATATATCTATATTATATATAAAAAACCAAAATCAAAGTTAAATTTAATTTTTATTTTAAAGTGAACTGAGTCGTACTTACTAAAAGATTCTCAACTTGAGTTAAATTAGAAAAATTATGATACAAATAATGTTCTTGAACCACGCTAATTAAAAAAATTACTTTTTTTTAATATCATAATATTTGTAAAGTGATGTTAAAATTTATCTTAATTTAATAGCAAATAATTTTTAATAGCTACTATATGTAACTTTAAATTAATTTTTTCAATATTGCTCAAGAATTTATAAAAGGCATATTTTCACTCTGGTCAAACACCCTGAGATGAGGAAGATTATCTCATCAGCAAGAAGCATAAACTATGACTTTCATGAACAAAGACTTTTATATCAAAACTTGTATAGTTTTTCTCAACAATTAATAAATAAATTATTTAATCTTATAAGTTAATTAATGATCATTTAGAAAAACCATTGATTTTTTTAAAATTTAAATCACACCCTTTTTTTTAATAGAAATGCCACTTTAATGTGTATTTGTTATTATTTTTATTATTTAACTACTAACATCATTTTTATAATAGCTAAAATTATCTAAAGATTTAAGTATTCTAGGATACCACAAGATGAAC
>APFE030772957.1:31595-59903 GCA_000404065.3 Pinus taeda | reverse complement strand
ATAAAAAATAATATGTTGAGGAATATGATATTTTCTTACATCTTTTAAATAATATTATCTATATGATGTAAATAACTAGATAGTAAATAATGAAAATTAGAAAATGAAAATATGGAAAAAAATATATATTTAGACATTTCTTTTAATGTGACTTTATATTCACAATAAAGTACATTTGTTTAAATTGAATCTCATATATTTTCATTAGCCAAATTCTCTATTACAATGGACAAATCCCTCTTGTGGACAAGAGCGGTCTCCCTAGATCCTTGACAGAAACTAGAAACAAGCAGACAATTGAACTAACCCTTTCTCTAAGTTAGACTTGATTGAATTACGAGTATTGAAGCCAAAGAATGAGCCTCTTACTGATTCAAGAAATTAGAAATGAAGATTCCTTGTTGTGTCCTAATGTAGTTACTCAATTCTTGATAAGACCTGCAACCATATACAAAAAAAGGATCAAAAGCATATGCAATATAAGAATCCAAACAAACTTAACCTAATGATCAAGGAAATTAGGAATTGAATTTTCCTTAATAAACACTTTAGACGATTGTAAACCATTCATCATTCTGATAAGATAATTCAATTGGGGAAAAGTGTTCATTTGTATTAATTAAAGATAAAGAAGAGCCTTACAACCTTCGCCTTGATGCCATGAGGTTCCTGCCAAATTCCTTCAATCTCCTGCTTAGATGATAAACTTTCTAATCTCAAACTAGTAACAATAGTTTATTTTCTCTCAATTCTAGCCTCCTAAATACCTCTACCTTCTAGACATTTTATAGGCTAAGAGGAAGAAGTTTTAGATCCAAAGAGGAGGGTGAGATCCTCTAATTGAGGGATTAGAGTTCCTTGAGGAAAGGGATTAAGATGCATTATCTGAGGGTTATTGCTCGAATAGTCATCACCTGGAAACTTGTAGTTGGGAAATATTCGACGAACTATGTTTCTAGAATGTACCTTTTAATATTTACTTTATTTGATTCACCTATGCGATTTATAGTGGCAAATAGAGAACAATTCTGCACTATTCTCACAGTTAATTGCAATGAATGCTCAGAAATATCTCGAAAAATCAGCAGAGGCGATACTTAACAAGGTGAAGTAGTTATTTTCCCCAAATTTCCTATCTCCTTCAAGATATTTTTGGTTTTTGTACATCTATGGGAGTTCAATCAAACATGGTCATGGATGGAAAAGTGACCCATAAACTGATCAAGAGTCATGGTGACAAAATTGGGTGTAACATTCTCGTGTCAGAATGTCATTGAAAGAAACAATAAATATGCTTGTTTGAAGGCTACCTTAGAAGGTGATGAATATAATTTTTAATCTATTTTGAATTACGTATATTTCATATTCTTTCATCCAAAGAGTTTTCAATAGAGTCTACTTTTGAATTTCACTACGCATCTCACACATATTTGTTCATAGCTTAGGAATCATCATATGTTTTGTCATTTTTTTATGAAACCACTACATGCCAATTATAAATTCTAGGAATAAAATTCTCTTTTATTTAAGGTTTGAAATGTTATTATGATAATTAAAATAATGTTTTAATAACAACATTACTATAATAGCATAGTTTTCTTAGTTTTTCCTTAATATTCTTATCACTTTAGACACTTTATTTTCAATTTCTAGTTCTAAGTTTAATCTTTAGAGAGGGCCATATCATTGTAAATGTACCAAAATTTAAACCATTTACTAAAATATTTTTCCAACTCATGATGGGAAGTATAACTTGGTTAAGACTTTCTAGTGCATTATTGTATATATTATACCATTTTTTGGATTTGCATTAAGTGGAAAATGTACTAGCTTCCATCATGAGAATGGCTAAGCGGTATTAATCTCTATTTTGAAGTTGTACAAATGAATTTATATTGGACTTTTTCAATTTGTTGGAATATTACTTTGACTTTGTTCCATCCCAAACCTTTGAATTAGTATCCTAAAGAAATGTGATTTGATTTTACACCAATCCCAATGTTTAACATGTTTATAATGGTTTCCATCCCATCATATGCCTTCCATCATGAAAGTATGAACTCTTTTCGTAGTAAATTTGGAATCAACCCCCTTGACATTGAATGAAGTGACCCCAATTAAGAACTAGCTTACAGTTTTCATGCTTATGTAAAACCTGAAAAATGCTTATTTTCTTAATATGGGTTTAATAGCTTTTGAATGGTATATATGGATTATATTTGTATATTATATTTTTTTGTTAAATGAATAATGCAATAAATAAAAAATTATGATTTTGAAGTGTTATTATACATATGAAACTACCAAGCATGGTATTTATGCAAGAGTACTTTTACTCTAAATTTAGTAGTATGTGTATGGATAAAATGTAATCTTAGTAGAGATGTCCATACTGAACATGGAAGAGGTAATATAACATATGTTTGTATCCCTAATGTGGATTAATAATAGTGATGAAATGAAAAAACAATATGGTAAAATATTTTGGGAAAAAAGTTGCATTAGAAACATGCATGAATTTTGTATTGAAGAATCCCATCAGTTGGAACTCGAGTCCAAAAGTTATGCCTCCCAAAAGTTGATCTATCATGATTGGCCACCATAATTCAAGATCATGTCGTATTATCCCTTGCTACTGATAGAAAATGGGTTAGCCATGTGAACATTATGAAGAAGACTCTAGAAGAGTTGAATTATAATTCATGTTTAGAGTTGAAAGGGTCAAATTTGACCCCAAGGTGGCTACTAGGTTGTGGTATATCTAGGCCACTAGGAGGGATAGAGATTCCATTCTTTTTTCTTCCATTTTTTTCCATGGTAGAGCATAGTAGTCAACAATTAATAAAGATCATAACTAAATGATTTTGTGTTTAATTGCAACGCATAGGTTGTAGGTCTCAGGAAATTATTAGATGTTATAAAGTTTGAGAGTTTCTTATATAATTGTGCTCATTGCCTTAGGTGTGGAGAGTACCATCTTTACCTATATTTTGACTAGGTTGTAGTCTCATGTAGTTTCCTCACTTGTATATTTTATCTCTAAGAATTTATTTATCCAAAATTGATTATCTTTTTAGCCTACTTCTATTTTTGACATTTTTTATGTTTTAGTCATATTTCTTCCCACAATGAAGAGAAGAATGGAATAAAAAAAATGAATCTCAACGTGATCATCTCTTTAAGTATGACTTTTCAAGATTTTAGACATATACAAGAAATCCTAAACTCACAAACTATTTTTTTTTTACTAATCTAGGATATGAAAGTTGTTTTCTTTAGCGTATCCCAATTCACATTGATTTATTTAATGGTATTTCTTCCCAAGGTCCTAAATACATCTTAGAATGTTCTTGATGCTTTTTTTTATCATTTTCACATTTGATCGTATCATTATTTTGTCCTTATGACTCTTCTACAATAACTATTATTTTTTCATGAATTTATTAGAAGATTTGATATCAGTTAGTCTTTTGTATTGCAAGATGCACCAACAATATGCATTATGTCTTGGGTATCAAAAGTTTCATAAAAAAAAAATCATTATTTCATCATATATATCACATGATGCATAAAACTTTTGAATAAGGCCCTATTGATTACATGTTGCATCATTTCTCTAGTACTCCATTGTGCCGCAAATTTTATCAACCTAGTAGATGAGTTCATATGTATCACATATTGTGTTCATTTTTTCGATGAGATCTTATGTGTTTCAAATTGCATATATATATTTTTTTGTAGAGTTTGCATCATGCATATCATGAATTCGATATTTATCTTCTCTTAATTTTATCTGAAGTGCCTCAATCAATTGATCTTTCATTTTTATATCACTTCAAAGATTTTTTTTGACTACATTGTATGAACCATTCCATCAATTATGATTTTTTTCTTTTATAATTAACAATCAAGTACCTTAATTTGATCTTGTAATTGATGGTTGTATGCTTACAAATAGTTGTTTTCCTGAGATGTGTTCTATAGAAACTTTCCTCATTTACCCATTTTTCTCATTCTCACTTGATTGTGTGCTTATGGGCCATGCTTTCTTATGTTTGCTCAAATTGATTAGCTCTTTTATCTCAATATTGCATGCAATTATATCTATTTGTGAAGCTCACTTGAGTTTATGTCACCTTCAAGTGTCAGGTACTATTGATCATGCACCCTAAAGTGTTATTATTAAAATTTTACCTCCTTATTCTATTTTAGATAGGTTCTTGAAAGGGTTTACAACTTTACCCTTTTGAAATGATAAAATTCTATGGTATATCTATTAGTTTTTACATTGATGAATTTAATGCCTCTAAACACTACAAAAAATAACAAATTGTTCTTTTATTACATGCCTTTAACTCCTAGATGAAATCCAACATTATCATTCAATCTTATAATCTGTGTTTATCCTTCATGGGTGCATTTTCATTGTTTTTACGCAAGTAAAATTTAAGTACCAAATATCTAGAAACAAAGCAAAATATGCATCCAAGAACACAATACACACAATCACAATGTGCTTAGATCCCTTATTCAATTTATAAGCATATGTAGGAATCAATCATAAATAAAATAATAATATCTTACTATAAAAATTATTCATAACATGACAATACAAAATATGATTCTACTGATAGTAATACCTTAATGAAACTTCAACTAATGTTGCAACCTTATTGCATGAAACAAGTCGGCGGCTCCCTAGTGTATCATTATATGGTTTAGAAACCTCTCAAGGATCCTTAATTTGGTGATTTGTCCATTTCCTAATGCCTATGAGTTTTGGTGCCACAACAATCATGATCGAAATAAACTTTGTATTAGAGCATAAGTCACGAGTTTGATACACACTTGGTTCAAGTTGGAGAGGGATTGTTACATGTAATAAATTAGAAACTCCTTGTTGTAGCCTAACATGGTTTAATTTCCTCTTGTAAATCCTTAAATATGGTGACTCATCCATTTACCAATTCCGGTTGGATTTGGTGTAAGCATTAATCTGCTCCAATTAAAGTGGGTTATTGTTTGTGACACACCTCCATTGGGGTGAATTAAATAATACATAAAAAAAATAATAAATTAATCAAATGAGAGCGTTTAACATGGAATATATGTGGAAAACCATTTGGGAGAAAACCAAAGAACTTATCTTAATTATTCCATTTAAGCAGGAACCAACCTATTGTTACAATCATTATAGGCGCCAACCTATAGAAGACATAAATATCCTTAGACTTGCAAGAACCAACTTGTAGAATATATCAATCCCCTCAGATTTGCAAACACCAATGTGTAGGAGACACCAAACCCCTCATATTTACAAGCACCAAATTGTACAAGATACTAGTCCCCTTTGGATCTACTGACCTAATTTCCTTAACCTCCTAGATATCTATTTCATCACATTTTCATAATGGATAGAGGAGCACTTCCTTCAATTCTAAGACTCCAACCTTATTTAATTTAGATCTACCTTCTTACAGTTCGTTCTCAATAACTATATGCTATTTCTCATTCATTACCAATATTCTACCATTTTGCAAAATAAAATAGTCTATTTTACATGCTCTTTTCTATCATGGATCTCTAACTACTGATCTACACACACCCATTCTACATATGTGCTTTCTCAAATCTACCATGCACTCTCTCTATGCCTATTCTCCCATCTCTTATAGGACATATCATTGTAGTTCTCTTATTCTCTCACAGTTTACACCTTTTTTCACTCTTGTGCTTTCCACATGCTTATCCAGACCTTAAACATGTTCTTCCCTCACTCTTTCTCTCTGATAACATAGTTTATCTATTATATTTTCTAATCACCAAACTACTTCTCTTATATAATATATATATATAATATATATATAATATATAATATATATATATTTTATATATATATATATATATATATATATAATATATATATATATATATATATATTATATACATATGAGCCATGATAACACCTTAACCTGTTTTCATAACATGTTTCGTTGACCACATTCATTATTTACTTTCAACTTTCCTCCTCTACCACCAAGCATTATAGCAATCGGCTTAATAGTTTGTTCTAAAACATTTGGACCATGGATGCATAGATTTCCTTTTCTTTTTCCTTTTATCCCCAAGTGATAAACATCAAGATCTCTTGACCTAGTGTTGGAACCATCCTCTTAAGTTATTCCACTGAATCCAAATATTTGATACTTATTAATGGAAAACATTCGGTACATAAATGGATAATCGATTTCCTAGATTTATTTTCCTCTTGTCTAGCTCCAACTGCTAAATACAATGACTTTGGGTTTTAACCTTAGTATCAACCTCTTATCTTCGTTATAGATCTGGAATTCAAGTATTTGTTAATCGAGGATCCATGTTTTTGATTGGAATGTTTGATTCCTACATGTCCTCATATTTTGTAGAACGGTAACTATTGGAACCTTGATTGTCTCCTTTGGCCTCACTTAGGTATAGAGTATGCCATAAAATTTTAAACATATAACCTTGTTCACCATTGAATGGTTAAGTACCAAATACCTGGTTATTTTGTCTACATGGAACCTTGACCACTTGAACCTTCAGCATCTCCTATGCTTCACTCGAATCTAAAGTCAGGGCTATTTGCTAATGCTAACACTTGGTACACATTCATATGATTAGGATCCTGGATGAATTTACATTTACTTTTTAGAGTGGAACCTTAAAATATTAGAATTTTTCCTTGACTATCTTCACTAAATTTGGATTTCAGGCTACGAAACCAAATTCTTTAACTCAACACACTATTGGATGTCTAGATAGTTGGATTTCATCAAAACTTTCTAGCTTCGAAATGGGACCCATAATTTCCCACATCACTTAGAAAATAACCTTCCACTTCACCTATCAAGTCATATTCTATGGCTAACCGAAGCTTGTCATGTGTCTTCAGGTTGATCTATACCTACCACATGTCACCTTCCAGTTGTCTAGTTCACTAGCCAAAATTTCCATTTCTTCCTACCACGTGCATATGGTATTATTGCCACATCACCACCTTAGCTATTGTTACCACATAAACTTGTGTTGATCCATCAAGATACAAAGGGTTTCCTTCTTTTCTTTGAAGTGCTAAGTGCATTTTTCTATAGAAGGTAGTTTTAATTGTGAAAATAGAGTGAACATATTGTAGTTAATGGGGTAAGGATGTGGTGTATTACAAGGTTGATAGGTATAAATGTGTATAAAATGAATAATTTAGTAAAAATGGGGCTTTGTAAATAAATAAATTTATCGATAGTTGACACTTAGAAAAAGGATATTGAGAAGTATTTATCTATATCTAGTGAAATTATAGTTTTTTTTACTATTCCATGAACACATATGATGTGTCATAGGGACTCTAGGTTAAGGCCTCATGCACTAGTGGACACAAAACTTCGCAGATATAGGTTGAACATAGCCTAATTAATATTCTATCATGATTTTCAACATGTAGACTACTTTTCCTCCATTTGAACTATATGCAATAGCTACATCAGTCCAATATTGAGTTGTTTGTTGCATTTCTTTTATGTGTGATTCACGAACATTAGGTATTGATGGCTGCTACATCCACAAAGTTATATAGGAATATCTACTTAGAGGGATCACATCTTGTCAGCTCATTATTAGATTCTATCCCAAAGAGCGTCAAGAACAATTGACCCTGCGAACTCCCATTAGCAATGGTGTTTTAACAATGGGAACTTGGCCAATTCAGCTAACCCTTTTGTTGAGTTATTCATTAGATCCTTACTTTGTTTTCATCATTTCAAACTTGAGCTCCATTGTCTTTATACCCTTTTAATTTTTTAATCTCCTTGATATATTCAAATTGATATATTGCATTGGTTTCTTTCTGACTTCATTGGAGAACTTCTTTTTGTGCCACCAAAAGAGATGTTTTCTCTTCTTGGAAAACAACCATTTTTTTCTCAAAATTATGTCTCTTACACTTTGTTGATGGTGTTGGATTCTAACAATAAATTAGGGGGTATCCATAATGTGATTTCCCAATTATATCCCACAATGTTTGGAGTAGGAGCCCCAAATGGAATACATTCGGCTGTCAAATTGATGATCTCAAAGACATGCCTTGATTGCAATGAACACATAAGATGATATACACATATATCTGGTGATAGAAAGTGTGTGAAATTTTTGGGATATCAATTGTAATGTATAGAATGTTCTTTCACACCAAAGGGAAGAGAGTTTCCACCTTGAAAAAAAATTAATAGTGTTATCTTAAAATAGACATATGAGAACATATAGAAGAATCATTAGTTAACTTTCAAAATAATTAACAAGATAACAATGATCATGATAGCATATTCAACACACATTCAATAATATTGATACTAAAGTAAGTTAAACAGTTCATTAACATTAGCATAAATGAAATAGCATACACTACAAACATATAAAGAGTAGTCTTACAAGATCCTCGTAACTAAGTGAAAGTTATAAGAATATAATTACAATGATATGACACTATCCCCAATAATGGAACATGAAGCCACAAAACTACTGACTTTATTTTTACCTTGAATGAGAATTCTAACCTCAGATTTCTCCAATTTTGCTTCCTGTCCCATTTTCCTGACCAACTTTACTGCTGCATTCCTATACTTGTTGCATCATTCTTGGATAATGTTAATGGATACATGAATTTTTTTCATATATTTCACATTTTCTAATGACCTCCTCTGCATATCATGGAAGGGAACTACCACCTTATGCAAGGTGATCATCTATTCGTAAACTTTCATAATGGTGTCTCTTAGTGCCTACATTTCACCATACATTGTTGCTTTAAGCTTTTTTAAGTGAAAATTCATGGAAGAAAATCTTTGGTTCTCAATTTGGGGATGATCTATTTATTGTTTTACAACGTCTAAATCCTTTTTAATTTTTTTTTTTTCTTCCATATAGAAGTTTTTGCTAGCTTTTGTAGCTCCTTCAAAGGCCAAATTTGTTGTTGAAATTGTCTTTGGATTCTTCCTAGTGTTAGTAACAATCACACCCTGTGTGGATGAAAGAAGGATGAACCAGGTCATTAGGGAAATATTTCCTCCTTTCATGTAGTTTTTTATTATTGAATTGATCAAAGGTTGGGTTGGAAATATCCATGACCATTCCCATTTCATCAACTTAGATGTGACCACCTATGAGGGGAGGTTAAGGCTAACTATTAACATGTTCTACAATTGGCACGATTTTATCCTATTGGTCCTACTCCACCTACATAATATACATGTCCTAGGCCTATATATTCTCCTTAATTTCTTGTGAAAACTCTTGATCTTGCTTTGGCCTATTTCCTTCCTCTTCTAGTTGTTTTTGTTGTTCTTAATCTAACCGTTTTTATCTTGGTTATTCTTCATCATTATTTCTATGCTCTTCATGTGCTTGTATTAATTCCTTTTATTTTCTTTCTTGATATTCTTTTTTTATCCATTGTTCCTCTTGCTTTTGTTCTTCCTCCTTCCTCTTCTCTACTTCCCACTACCTCCTACTCCTTTTTACTGCCATGGCCACTTTAAGAATGTTTGGGTCTGCTTTGAACTTATGACTTTTCTCCTCTTCTAGATTATGAGCAACCTTCCACTTATACTTTATGCTCATTGTAGTTCACTCCTCCTACTGCTTTCCTTCCTGGCTGACACTCTCCTCAAGAAATACATTAAAAGTGACTGCCTCTTTTCCTAGTGCATGTGATTGGGAGGCATTATAACAATTATTATTATTCTTTTCCTCCACCCTAGAGTAAGTCTCATATGGATAGGATTCACTCTGAACTATGTATTTTTTAGAAACCTCTAGCATCATCTTGATGTAAGCTCATCGTGTCAAACTTAAGGCTTTCAAGTTCTTTCACTTCCGCTTCTACAACCTTTAATATTTGCATCTCATAGGATCCCACCTAAAAATGATAGGAAGGCCAAGGGGCCTTATTCTGTCTCTGCCACACTAAATATAGACCTTTGATAAGATGACAAGAAACCTCTTGCATGAATATTTTATTCGCAGCATACCTTGGCAAGTGATGAGGTGGTTTTTGACAACCAAACACTCTAAGGAATGTACCATTCAATGAGGAAAACTAATCTTCTACTTTCACCATTGTCTTCATTGACTCATGAGATATGCAAGGGGATTCTTCTTCAAGGGTTGTGTGGTAGTACCTTAAGTAAGTGCTTGATAATTCTATCATACACTCCTCGATAGCTACATTCTACCAACAATTTTAAATAGATGTTCATATGGGGCTCTTTGGGTGTCCATTTCCATTCTAGACTATGGAATTCATTATGAGAACATATTACATGTAACAAGTAGGTAGACATGTAAATTTTCTATTACTTACCTTGTAGTGTTTTTTTTACCCTTTTCAGATTAATTTGCAGCTATTGAGACAATAGATGATACCAATCCAATATCCTCCCTTTTGTGACAATCATATATAGCATATAGATCAACCCTTCAAGGAAGGGTTTAGTACTCCTTTTTCCATAAACTTGGTAGCACATAACCATACATTACAAGAAAAAAGGAAATTCAATTTTCACCATAAGCTCATTGGTGATGGTCAAAAGATCCTTCATCACCAAAAACTGAAAGTCACCAAAGGTGGCGTCACCAAAAGTATAGGTGTTATGGTGACGTTCAAGGTTCCTAACCAGTAATGATTTATAATGATCGATAGTGACTGTCACAATTTTCACATGAACAATGGTGATAGACCTTAGCCTCCATCACCAAAAAACTAAACCTCACTAAAGGTGGCAAAGCCAAAAGTATAGGTGTTGTGGTGACATTGAATATCTATCATGAATAATGATTATAATGATAGATGGTGATCATGACCATTTCATATGAACAATAGTGATTTACTGTGTTGGGCCTTTCATGCCTACCACTATTGATGCTAATATATGGCAATGTTCATTGATCGTCACTATTTCATATTTTGGTGACGGTAAAAAAATTTCCCCATAAGCTCATTGGTGATAGTCAAAAGAGTCTTCTTCACCAAAAACTAATCATCATCATTCTATATGAACATCAGTGCACAATGGAATCAAACCACCAACCTCCTGCTTGTAAAGTAGGTGCTCTTCCATTGAGCTAGCACCCTTTAAAAAATTAGACCTCGAAACTTTATAAATTGTAAATTATACAACATTCAATAAATTATAAAGCTTTTTAAAATCTTGGGGAAACTTTTACTAAAGAAGCAAAATAGCATCAAATTTGTAGGTTCATACATAATGGTTATGGAAGTTATAAAAAGTGGGTGGAGGGAAAAATACTTCAATATGTAGAGTTGAATACTCAATTAAAAGTAAAAATCTCAAGACATTTATAGACTATAAATGACCTATAATTATCAAACCTAAAATATCAAATTACATCAAAAATTGATTTTTCACCTTGTGAATCATTCGAATTTGTTGTGACAACATAAAAATATGCCTCTAAAAGACTAATTTGCATGCCAGAAAGGAAAAAATAGTGATTATATATGATGCAATTATTAATAATGAGCTACATGAATGAAACTAGCAATGTGGTCTACAAAACTAATTCGGAGTGCTTCTCATTATTGATTCCATAGAATTTGTGAATTTAGATAATTTTTATTTAGGTGAAATTTTAAAAGACTATAGTTTCATGGAGAGAAGCAATAAGGTACATTCTACGATAGGGGGGCTTGGGTACTCCATTCACACTTAGGCTAAATTTAAAAATAGATTAAATGTAGAAAATAAATTAGGTTCATTGGATATAGAATCACAAGAGCCATGTAATCCCAATGGGTGGGATGGGGTTATCCATCGATAATTATATCCAAAGGGATGTGTTGGGTCCATTGAATATAGATCTAAGTACAAACCCATCAAGTCCTCGTGGGTGTAGGGGTGATCCTTTAACATATGATCTATTAGATTCTATCCATTCTTAATGTAAATATATTTTGAAGCTAAATGACAAATTAGCGGATTAGATATTTCTAGCATGCACAAACCCATATTATTCCAGTGGGTAGGTGTTGCTTATCAAACAAAAATATCCAGAAAATATATTGGGGAAAATATCTTTCACAACTTCTTGGGGAACCTTTATGTATCCAAATATTCTATTTGGGTCGATGAATGTTGGTGCTACCTTTCAGAGGGCTATGGATATAAACTTTGTGGTAGAAAATACAAAAATTGTGGTTACATATTTAGATGATATCATAGTGTTTCCCAAATATGACAAAGAACATCTAGAACACCCCCAATGGACTTTTGAGAAGTGTAGGAAATATGAGTTGTCACTAAATCTAAAGAAGTCTCATTTTGATTTAAGAGAAGGGAAATTGTTGGGGCATACTGTATCAAAGGAGGGAGTCTTAACTAACCCAAGGTGAGTGGAGCTGATCAGTAATATACCTCTGCCTAGAAATAAAAAAGAAATTGAGGTTTTCTTGGAAAGAGTAAATTTTATCAGGAAATTATTCCCAATTATGCAAAAATTGTTGAAGAGGTTACTAATATATTAAATAAGGATGCAGAGGTTAAAAGGAATCCAGTGGAAAAAGAGTATTTTACAAGAATTAGAAAGGTTGTTGGAGAAGCTCTATTTTTGGTAAGTTCTTAGTAGCAAAAAAATTTCCAATTTTCTTTCTCTTGTCTCACCTTCTATGGTTACAATTGTTATCTTGGAAAGTAATCAAGACAATAAGGAGTATACAGTTGCATATTTTAGTAGGGTTTTGAGGGATGCAGAGTTATAGTATAATAGTTTGTAGAGACAAGCCTACACTTTGCTCCAATCCTTGAAGGCTTTTAGAATGTATGTTTTGGAGTCTCTGATTACTGCATATGCACCAAACTTAGTTGTTAAGGATGTTTTGCCACAAGGTGATAGTGGAGGAAGAAGGGGGAAATGGATATATAAAAAAAAAAAAAAAATTAAAGAGTATGACATGGACATCAACCCAACATAATTAATAAAGGGGCAAGGATTGGTAAATATCTTAACAGAGGAAAATTGCCAGGCAATGGAGATTAATTTTCTATCAAAAGTTCCTAAATCAAAGTCAGTTGGTGAAAAAGGTAAGAAATATGAACAAGATAATAAAATTGCATACAAATATATATGTTGATATTAGTGTAAGAATATTGTTCATTATTTACTATTTGTTAGAATTCCAACAACCTTAGATAGAGAAAATATAAATCTTTGAGATTGAAGACACAAACGTATGTGGTAGTAAATGGCCAATTATGTTCAAAAGATCCTATTGGTGTTATGTTACTTTGTCTAACAGAAGCGAAAGCAATTGAAATTTTCAATGAATATCATGGATGTGCTTGTGGAGACCATTAAAATTGGAAGGTCACAGGACACAAAATCTTGAAAGATAGTTTTTATTAGTTGAATTCATTTTCATATGTTTACATATTGGTTAGATGTTGTGAAAAGTGTCAATATTTTGCTGAAAAGAAAAGTTGGTACCGCTACCATTAATTCCTATATTTTGAAGAACCATTCAGGCAGTGGAGGCTAGACTTTATAGGGGAGATTAATCCACCTTCTAGTGGACAACATAAGTGTATTATAACAACTATTGATTACTTTACCAAATGGGTGGAATCTATTCCAACCATAAATGCAACCAAATTGGTGGTGATTAAGTTCCTAGAAGATAACATTTTTACAAGATTTGGTTGCCCTAAGAAATTAGTCACAGACAATGCTCAGGTATTCAAATCTATAAAATTAATTAATTTCTTCCAGAATTGCAATGCCATTCTTTCCAATTCAACCATCTATTATCCTCAAGGAAATGGGTTGGAAGAATCTTCGAACAAAGCTTTGGTAAGGATACTAAAGAAGAAAATTGCAGAAAACAAAAAGAATTAGGATTTTCAACTAAACATTTCCTGATGGAAAAATATAGTGACTACCAAAATATCTATTGGTAAGTCACCCTTTGAACTGACATATGGAATAACAACTCTCTTCCCTATTTAGCAAGCTAATCTAATAGCTTATTTCATTCATGATACTTAGGAGGAACCAAATGCATTGACTCGAAGGATAAACAAGCTTGTAGAATTGAATGAGAATATAGAAGAAGTGATTGAAAATTTGATCAGATACCAAGAAAAGGTGAAACTCATTTTTGATAAAAAAAGGACAAGGAAATAATATTTCAGCCTAGAGACCTTGTCTTAATGTGGAATGTCATAAGAGAAGACAAAGGTAAACATAATAAGTTTGATCCTCTGTGGTTTGGTCCTTTCAAGGTAGCAAAGCCAGAGCAAACAATGCTTTCAATCCAGAAAATCTAGATGGAGAACTACTTGTAGAATTTTGTAGAATTTTTCTACAAATCAGCTAGCTCTGATACAATGTAGAGCTTTTTCTATAAATTAGTTAGCTCTAATACCATGTAGAAATTTCCCACCTGTAGATCACTTGGTAATGCAATGTACTAAAGCAAAACACTTAATCTACTTCTACAAACAATTTAGTGGGAGCTTAATCAACCATGAGCAACATCAATAAGAACACATATAACTGATAAGAAGAAACCAATCACACATAAAATAGAAAATATAACTAGGAGAAAGCACCAGCCTAAAACCCCATCTCTGTATTATCAAACAAGTGGAAATATTTTCGGATCACACAAAGCCTTAGCTTGGGAGCTATCCAACTCTTAGTAGAATTCCTCTACTGCTCATAGACAGTCAAAGGCTTCTCACAAACCTTCTCCTCTACCCTCAAAGCCTCCTATTTCTATGCATAGTTTCTCCTGGGTCCTCTAGCTGCAACCTGTGTGATTCTCACCTCACAGACAACACTGACCTCTGAAATAACTGCACAAACCTGAAGGAGATAAATTATCATCATGGATGAGCTTCCTTTATAGGAGAAATATTCATCCAATTGATATTACATTGTCCCTTCTCTGATCTCAATTGGGTCTCTAGCAGAACTGACATGCATTAGTTATCCATGAGTGAATACACAGTTATCTTAAAATAATAGTTGTCACATGCATGCAAGCATCAACAAACTATATCTCATTAATTTAACAACTTGTTAAATTAATCTAACTAATCTTGGCTAAGTTAAACTAAGTCAACTGATCCTCTCAATAGAGAACTCATTCTTAATTCCTCAATGAGTAGAGCAAATCAAGCACACATTCCCCAATTAGTGGAGAAATAATTGCATGTTTTCACAAGGACTTTAAGTTTGTTTTTCCTTAACTAATTAAGTCATGGAGAATTAATTAATTAATATTCCAAACTGCTGGTAAGACCAAATTCAAATTTACTTCCTATAGATAGACGAGGGGCTGATATAAATAGGAAGGGACCTAGAAACGCTATTTTTAGAAGATGGTATTTTTAGTAGTTTCACCTCTCACCCAAGGTAGCCAAACTGCTATTTTTAGAAGTGTTATTTTTAGCAGTTCCATTTTTAGCACTTTCTAAATTTAGCATTTCTTGTTGCACATTTTTCAACACTTTCTCTCAACAAGAAAGGCTTCCTCTCAAACCCAATCCTGTAACTCTAGAATGTTCTGGATGCAACACATCTACCAAGTGCAGTTGCTCCAACAACACTCGGAACAAAAAAACTCCCAATTGACCACTCTGTTTGGCTAGAAACATACTTTGATGCTGAAGCTCTACCTGTTGCTAACAAGTTCTCCCTCTCTGACCTCTGCGTTACTGCAACATGTCCATGCATCTCACACCGTTGCACCCTTCTCTATGCTACCCTACACTATGCAACTCATTTGTGCCTCTCGCATTTTTGTAGCCTGCATGCTCTACACTGTAGCTCTCTCTGCCGCTCCATCTGCATCTATCTCTGCCCAATCAATTAGTTCCTACTACTCCACATCGGGGCTTCTATAGCAAGGCCTCATCCAAGAGGTTGGGTACCTAAAGGATCTTGTCCCTCCTCCTTGGGACGATCGCTCCACATCGGCTCACCTCCTACTTGGAAGTATGGTTGCATGTGATCCCTCTGCCCACTTGGCTCGAGTTTTCCCCCTACTAGATTTCTTTGCATGAGTAGATGTCTCTACTCAATATCCACTCATCTTCCCCTATTGTGGCTGCTCCACAACGTCATAAGCTATTGCACCAATCATGGCTCCTCCATAATCGTCTGAGACTTCTTCTAGTTCTGCATGTTGAGAGGTAATTTTACTCTCCCTCTCAACCACCAAGTATCTAACCTTTGCCTTTCTCCTCAAGGCTTTACATGCATCTTGTACCTCAAGTGCATGTAGGTTCTTGGCTAGCACACCAATCTATTTCATATTTCCCGTCGTCACAAAATTTTTGGAAAAGCTCCCTCCCCTGAACTCTGATTCAGTCGAATTTTTTTTTTTGATTTTGGGTGTTTTTCTGCAAGGAATCCAAATCTCCTATTTGTTTCTGAAAATTTTGTATGGAAATTTTTAGATCTACTCTACAAACTCTCAGCCCAAAAATCAATACATTGAAATCTCCTCTTCTTGTATATTGTTCTTCCTTGATCACTTGTGCTCCGATACCAGGTAGAATTTTGTAGAATTTTTCTACAAATCAGCTAGCTCTGATATGATGTAGAACTTCTTCTACAAATCAGCTAGCTCTAATACCATGTAGAAATTTCCCACCTTTAGATCATCTGGTAATGCAATGTACTAAAGAAAAACATGTGATCTACTTCTACAAACAATTTAGCGGAAGCTGAATCAACCATGAGCAACATCAATAATAAAACATATAACTAATAAGAAGGAATCAATCACACATAACACAGAAGATATAACTAGGGGAAAACACTAGCCTAAAACCCCATCTCTATATTATCATACAAGTGGAAATATGTCTGGATTACACAAAACCTTAGCCCAGAAGCTATCCAGCTCTCAATACAATCCCTCTGCTACTCATAGACAGTCAAAGGCTTCTGAAAAACCCTCTCCTCTACCCTCCAAGCCTCCTATTTCTATGCACAGTTTTTCATGGGTCCTCTAACTGCAACCTTTGTGATTCTCACCTCACACAGAACATTGACCTTTGAAATAACTGCACAAACCTGAAGGAGATAAATCCTCATCATGGATGAGCTTCCTTTATAGGAAAAGTATTCATGCAACTAATAGTACACTGTCCCTTATCTGATCTCAATTGGGTCTCTAACAGAACTGACATGCATCAATTATCCATGAGTGAATACATAGTTCTCTTAAAATAATAGTTGTCACATGCATGCAAGCATCAACAAACTATATCTCATTATTTTAACAACTTGTTAAAATAATCTAAATTAACTTGACTAAGTTAAACTAAGTCAATTGATCCTCTGAATATAGAACTCATCCTTAATTCCTCAATCAGTGGAGCAAATCAACTACAGATTCCCCAATTAGTGGAGAAATAATTGCATGTTCACACAAAGACTTCAAGTTTTCTTTTCCTTAACTAATTAACTCACAGAGAATCAATTAATTAATATTCCAAACTTCGGGTAAGACGAAATTCGAATTTAAATCCTATAGATAGACCAGGAGCTGCTATAAATAGGAAGCGAACCAGAAATGATATTTTTAGAAGATGTTATTTTTAACAATTTCACCTCTCACCCAAGGTGGCCAAAATGCTCATTGGCCAATCTACTATTTTTAGAAGTGCTATTTTTAGCAATTCCATTTTTAGCACTTTCTAAATTTAGCATTTCTTGTTGCACATTTTTTCAACACTACTACAGCTGCTTATAAATGAGAAGTATTTGAAACATTACTTCCAACATTGAGAAATATTTAATTCTTCCATAGTAAATACCATTATGATCATTTTAGTTATCATATCAACTTTTCATTGTAATGTTTTTAAGTTATAATATGACTCTAAGCCTGAGGTGAAGACACTAATATGTGGTTCTTAGTGTTTTTCCCTAAAATACTATTCCCAGGTGGAGCCAAATGTTATAGCTCATTTTTCAATGTGTTCAAAATTCACTATCTTATATTATATTATATATATATATATATATATTATATATAATATATATATATATATATATATAATATATAATATTGTGTGTGTGTGTGTGTTTGAAAGGCAAAAAATCATATATAATAAAATAAAAAAGGAAGAATATTTAAAACATGTTTATGGTCATTTCTCAAAGAAATAATGTGGGACCAAAAGTGATGTAGGATTAAAGTTCATTTAATGTGGAGTGGAGAGACCCAACATGGAAAGAATTTAAGTATCATGCAATTTGGGAGTGTGATATCACTAGAGTCATTAGGCCTTCTCCACAGGAGAAACCTGACATCTGATGAGCCTCATAAATGGGGAATTATATGGGCTCATTTTACCTCCTAACCTAGTTAAATCAACCATTCTCTTAGCTTATTGTATGATTTTCTAATTATATTTATGCTTATGGAGTGATTTGAGTTAGTTATGATGCCATGTGGTCTAACATGTGTTTAATGCAGATTATTGATGAATTTTGAGGTCAAAGTCAAGGATACAGTGGACAAATGGAAACAATAACTCGAAGTGGACAAGGGAGAGGACTTATAGGAGGAAATCCCCCTCATTTATTACTCCTCACTTTGAATTCCCCTTCATTCAGCTCGAAGTACAAGCAGTCAAATCATGCACTAGAAGGCAACCGAGCAAGTGAAGGATGACTGATGATTATCTTGAGTTTTGGGAGCCAAGCCTCTGTAATTTTAAGGAATATATTGGTAGCTTCATTTGTATAAGTAGAGAGGCCTAGGGCCTCACTGGGGTTAAATTCTTTTTGGATTTTTTGTATTTTTGCTTATGTAAACTCTGCTCAACTTCGAGCTTATTATCTTGATAGTTCATGTGATCATGTTATTGTTTTGAGAATAAAGATGGAATCCTGCTAGAGTTAGCACTGAGTTACCTTAGAGGGCTACAGCTCTTGGCTTAGGGCCTAATCCAAGTAGCCAAGATCCTATTTCCTTGTATTTGTATGTTTCATTTCAGTTTGTAGATTAGGTTGATGTTATATGTATTTCTTTTATGGTTAAGAATAGGTTGTTTTTGATGATTCAGTAGGTTGCTTCCATTTGTGCTGTCTATATCAAGTCAAGCAGTGATGATAAAAAGATCCAAATGGCTAGCAATAGTGCCTTGGCCTCTCTTCCTCCCTTTGGGATAATGATTTGAGGCAAAGACCCTCTTGCTACCCCAAAAACACAGATTTTCCTCATTCATAGGACTTCTAGTGTTTGCAGCTTTTTAGTTGGTTAATAGTCTAGTTTTTCTTTGCTTCAAAACCTTTTCATCATGCTCACTTGTTTATTTACAATAGTCCTCTTTCATGCTTTCCTTTCTTGCAGCAGTTATCAACATTTCCTTTCATAGATCATAGTTTATTTTGATGAAAAAAATTTGTTGTTCTAGATGCACTTATTTCATTGCTTGCTTAATCTCATTGGTTGACTATGATTTGTTTATGCAATAGATATATTCTAGTAGTAGGCCAACCTATCAGCCATCCCATCCTCCATCTGATCCATGCCCTACAGCTTGCCCAAGTCTCCCCTCAAATTTTCCTTAGTTTCCTACAATTTCCATAGAATTCCTTCCTCTCTCCTTGAGCAAATCCAATCATCTATATCCCTAGGTACCCTAACACCTCACTCCAACCTTCATCAACATTTTCCACCAACTCTCACACCTTCAAAATAGTGAAAATTTCTATTAGCCTCCTTCAATATGCCTCTTGTAGAACATTGCTTTTCCTCCTATAGATTTCCTGTGTCCTTCTATAGATTTTCCTGTAGGCTTTCTTTTGAAGGCTGAGTTTGGGAAAAGCCTCCAGAAGGCCACCTGAGACCTCTTAGGATCCATCCACACCATACTACCTCAACTCAAGTCCCAAAACCACTCTCCATCACCACCTATTTTCTACCACATTCACAAATAAATAAATTACATGCATGACAAATTCACATAAAAAATACATAAAATTCCAAAAAGATGTTTTTTTCTCATTTACTTCTAGCAATAGCTTAGTTAGATGTTGTTTACTTCCTTGAGTAGGTAACGGAATTTTTTTCATGGTTTTCATTGTGCTTTCTGCAAAAGTAGGATTAGTTGGTTAGATAGGATTTACTTGGTTTAATTTGCATTTCAGTCTTTCTCCTTTCCACAATTAGAATAGTATCTGTAGAGTGATCTCTCTTTCCTTTCATCACATATAAAGCTTCTTCTAGAATCCATAGAAGTTGGCTTGAGCTCCTAGTGATTTTGTGCTGACTGACCAAGTGAGAACCTGCAGTAAGAACTAGTACTTGTGCATACAGCACCGTCGCTTCCAAGTTTGTTACGAATTAATGGGTTGATAAGAGTAAAGTAGGCAACCTAGGAGTTGTAGCAGTATTGTTGTAATATTGGTGCTCACCACTTTTTGGTGCCGTTGTCGGGGAAGCGTCTAAGTATTCTGTGAATACTCCTTTCTTCTATTTTCTATTGCAACATTCTGCTAATAGTTTATTTTGGAAAAAGTAGAGAAGTCATTCTCTTCTTTCAAGTTCTGCATTTCCTTGCTTTCCTCTTCAATTCTACAAGTTTCATTTCAGCAAAAGTAGACTAGTCATTTCTCTTCTTTCAAGTTTTTCATTTCCTTTCTTTCCTCTTCAATTCTGCAAATTTCATTTCAGCAAATCCATTTCAGCTAGTTGCAATTTGTTTTGTTCAATCAATTTTAGTTTCTATAGGCACTATCAATATTGGGAAAAAGAAACAAAAACTAGCCAAAAATATTTCCTTTCGTGCCTCGTAGGAATAGAGATAACTCGAGAAAAGGTTTTGCCCAACACTCCCACTGCTTCACACAGCCAGCCTTCTCCCTTCTTCGGTTGCTGTAATTAAGAAGAACCCTTAGGTGAACATCCAGACATATTTTAATATCCTATAGGGGAAGAAGAAGAAGAAAACATTGCTCTATGGCCAATGGTTGAAAACAGAAATGTTGGGGGCAGTACCTTTTGTTTCAACTCATCCATTAAAGGTGAAATTGGAAACATGCTGGAAGACTTCAAAAGTGAGATGCTGCAGATTCTTGGCATGCAAATGGATACCTTACATATCAAAAGAATACAAGAGGAAGTAGAGAGGGCTTTGTCCATTTTTTTCCCTAGATGCACTAAGAGGCAACCGAGGAATGAATGCCCATTGAACTCTATAGAGGTTTGTTCAATCTGTGAAGAAAATCATTCCATAGACAAGTGCTCGTCCTTGCGTGGACTTAAAGTTGTATACCAAGGGGCTGAAGGAGCCACTGAATAGATCTATTACATAAACCAAAGGAGGCTGCATGGACCTAGACCATACTAGCAGGGGATGCAAGGTACATCTCAAGCATACTACAACCCCAACCAAGTCACTTCCATACCTTCTTGGGGTACCCCTGCTCATCCTTCTTCGTCCACACCTTCTCCTTGGTCCTTCACATCTCCATATCATTCCCAACCAGCCACCCATTCATTTCAACTCTATGCTCAATTGTAACCTCAGTGGAATGCATCTCATCCGGGGTGGAGGCCCCATACATCTCTCTTCCCTCTCTTCTACCTCCACAACCTTCCCAACCATAACCCCATCCACATGCATCTCAAATATACACTCCCACTCGACTACCTGTACCACCATGTCCAAACCCACACATTGAAGTAACTCAACCCATTTACAATGCTAAGGTAGAACACTTCCAAACAACTCCTACTGATCTCAAGGGTATTCACCATAGCTTAGGAAGAGTATTCCAAAAAAGAGATTATATTGATATCATTGAAGGACCACATCCAGAAGAAGAAGATTCAAAAGAGAATATCAAAGAACCACGGGCTGCACATGATGAAGAGAAGACATCAAAATCAGAGATCGAGAGAGCTCCCTAATGGTTACCATCAAATCCTCCATTTATTCAAGAGAAAAATCAGCAAAAAGAGGAAGATGTGAAGGTCATGATAGGAAAAGACATGAAGAATGATCCAGATTAGAAAAAGGATGCAGGCCATCACAACTATATCGAAACATGGTTCCAGAGAGTCACTAAGTTGTAGCATCACTCTCTTCCTCAACTATGCTTGATCCTTTCAAAGTAAAATAATTTGGTCTCTGAAATCAAGGTACATGTCAAAGCATACATTTCAAGCCTCCACATCATTTTGTCTATCATCTTGATGTGCACATGGCTCCATTGCAAGTATTCTTATACTTGAAAGTGATTTTGTTTTTCAAGTAGGGTAGGGTAGGAGAAAAAAAGAAAAAAATGAAAAAATGAAAAATAAGAGAAGAAATAAAAATCTAAGGTGAAAACCTCCTTGGAGGTGCCTCAAATTGGCTCATTGATTGAAAACCTCCATGAGGCGGTTAATGGGTTGGAAAGAAGAAAAAAGAGAGAAAAAAGATCCTAGGTGGAAACCTCCTTTGTGGCACCTAGGCGGATCTACTAGTTGAAAACCTCATTGAGGCAGCTAGTAGGCCTAGAAAAAAAGAGAAAAAAGAGAAAAAATAAAAATCCTTGCTCCATGCATGCATGTACTCTCCAACATCTGCAAGCAACAAGAGCAAGTTGGTACCAAAAGGAAAATTGGTCAAGCCTAGTCAAAAGAAGTCAAATTTTGACTTTCTCCTACTTCGCTAAAATGCTCCAACAAGGCCAAGGCCATGCCAATCCATCACCGTCATCTATTTTCACCATCCACCCATCATTCTTGAGCTTCTACCACTCATTTTCCTTGTTGTCCTAAAAAGACAACTACAGGATGCTTTGTTTTCCTATAGGATACAAAAATACATTGAGTAGAAATTTGTTTTCTCCCTAACTTGAAAACCATGCATCCATTTAAAACATTGTTTCATAGGAAGTTGCTATGGATGATGGTAACATGCTCAAGCAATTTCAGCAAATTCCAGTGCATGGTTACCAAGAGGTTGGCCTCCATCACCTTCAACCATTTTTGCATTTTCTCAATATCAATGCATCCATTTAAAAATTTTGTTTCATGGGGAGATGCATATGGATGATAGTAACATCCCCAAGAAATTTCAACAAATTCCAGTTCATGGTTTCCAAGAAATTAACCTCCATCACCTTCAGCTATTTTTAGTTTTTCTCGATATCCCTGCATCCATTGACCAAAACGTTTTAATGGGGAGGTGCATAATGATGTTGGAAAAATGCTTAGAAAGGTTTAGGTCAATCCTATCTATCGTTTGAGAGATATGGACAAAACAAGTCACTGTCCTGCAAACCCACAACAACCGATTCCATAGAAGTCGAGAACTAGCAGCAAGGGACAACACACCTAACAGATGAAAAGGCACATGCATCTTAGCTCTAGTAAAATAAGAACCTACAAAAACAAACAACAACATAACAAGCATAAAGGGAAATGAAGGCATGCAGCAGAGAAAGCCACAACACCTCACAATAAATACACTTGAATCATAGGTAAGTAACTAACTCACTCCTCTGTTTGCATTGGCGTAATTGGAAGTCATGCAAAAGCAATGAGATGGTTGAGGTTGAATGAGGGAAAGGTGGCCAGTTAACTTGGCCACCTTCACTTAGTTGACTCCACTTAACCAAGATGTCACCCACACGTGCACACAGTAAACTCCAACTGTTAGAGTCGGTCTGTTCATCCCTCCATTAGAGATCAAAACCTCTTTTGTTGCATTTCATTTTAGGTGTCTCATTGAGCTCGATCATCTGCATTCCATTAGGAGCATCGATCTTTTGACGGAAGGGTCTTGTCTCCATACTTCCCTCATATCATGTACCTTCTAGTTCATGTCTGATCATCAAAGTTCATCAAAGTCAATTTTATAGTCATTATGGATGGTCTTTTGGTCAGCCTAGAGTCATTTCAATCATTAGGTTTAGGGTTTCACAAATTTTGTCTTCAAAGTGTCCAATAATGCCAGCAGGAACATGAGGATGTTCCTAATATGTTTTCATTCGAAAATTTAAATTTTCAATAATGCTTGAGAATGATTCTTCTTCAAAACTCTGTTTTAAAGATGAAATCGTCAAATTTATTATTTGTAGTAAGTATGTAATTTTTAAATCTTTTCTGTCATGGAGTATTTCAGGCGTAGCCCTAGTCGTCCTTTGCTGAAATCCAATGCCAAACATCCCTGCAAAAAATTGACAAAGAGGTTCATCATCAGTTCAAAAAATCAAGTGGAAACAACAAAAACAAAGTTTACATTAAGAAGTGAAAAGTGCCAAAGCCGAAACATAAAAAAGTGGCTTATTTCAAAATGGAAAATCAGAATGTATTGGTATATGAGATATTTTCGACATTCAAGCTTCATTTGCACGCATAGATTATCAAAGAGCCAAGTTAAGTTGTGAAAGGATGAAGTCAGCAGTTTGAAGCTAAAAATGTGGGTAAAGTTTGCTGTGCGGCGTGTTGGGAGGTGGTCGCGGCGGACACAATAGTCGCGACGCATACAAATGTTTTTCACTGTGTAAATTACAATGGTTGTGGTGCACATAGACAGTGCGGCACACTGGGTTGTGCACACGGCACACATGGCCGACAAGCCAATTTTCATCATTGCCTTCAATCAAATTCCAAATTTCTTGATCCCTCTTCTCCAAGTAAGTCAAATCATCTTGCAATCTGCCTTGATCGGTGTTGGGTGTGGTTTGAAAGGTTGGTTTTTATAATTTGAATGCCAAACATAAACCCTCCCATTTTGTTAAAAACTGCTCCTTAGGGTTTTTAAAATGGTGTTTTAAAAGACATTTCTATGCTAAATACTCATTGTCATACTATCATTTCCCACCTGTGATTCCTTTCCCCTTACTACCACATTGTCATATAGTTCCTCTCCTATTTCCCTATATCCCAAAACCACTCGTATCACTTGTTCTTATTTCTCCTTATCCCTAAACCCTATCATTCCCTCACTCTCCCTCTTTCATTTCACTTTTAAAATCCCCAAATCCCAATTTCCAAACACAATCAAGTGACTGTCCTCACCTTCACTTGGTTGAACCATATTTTTCCCACATTCCATTATACCCACTGTCCCTATTTATCACAGTCCCTTCCTACTTGGCACATATTTGGCATTGAAATAAAAGGTACCAAATTCTCCTTTTCAACAAGCTGCTAAACATACACCTTGCATGGACATTATGAAGATAGACAGTGAAACATCATATGAACAAGACAGTGATTCTACCACAGAGCTTAATGCACTAAGAAGGCTTCGAAAGGGTGGCAAAGAGAAGAACCCACTTCATTGACTCAATTTCAGGCCTGCCCACTTTCCATGACATGTTTCCAACAAAATTCATGCTTTCAGTATTGCTAGATGATTACTCAGATTCAGCATCATCAGGAGTTGGCATGGTTGTTTGTTTTACATTTGCGTGATGGTCATGTTACTCTTGCTGGTGTAAATTTCACCTTGACACCAGAGGCCATTTCTCAAGCAACAAGGATACCGAATGTAGGTGAGGAGCGGAACAAAAGACAGTAGGTAGATAGAGTGCATTATGAACCATATATCAGGCCTAGCTATGTGAGACAGCTCAACAAGGTGTTTCCATTCCGGTTTTTGAAAGAATCCTATGCGCCATTGATGAGACTCATTATCAGATATTTCAGTTGCGAAGGCCGCTTCTCACGCCTCTATGCACACCATATCAGGTTATGGATGCATTTCACGAGAGTAAAGATGATGAACATTCCATATTTCATGTGCTAAAACATCGAGAGGATGACTACTCTTGTATAGAAGAAGACTCCTGAACAATAGTACAACAACATTTACCACTATGCACTCATCAAGATCATTGTTGTACATTAGCTTGGCTTGCAGGTTATCACATGGGACGACTTCATTTCCCATGAGTTCTTCATAGTTTCAACATCTCATTAGGAGGTTATCCATGATGCAGGTGAACCTTCACATTGATATGTAGGTTAGGAGGCAGAAACTACTAGTGTGCCGACATATGTCACCTATCAGAGAGGCATGAGAGGATTGTTTGCAGCAGCTCGATGAGTACTATCTCCACCTGGGGTGGAAGGGGTCTCATTGCCATCATCAGCAGCATAGGTATAAGTACAGGACAAAGGCAAGAAGCCTATGCAGGATGAGGGCTCTTCAAGAGGCCAAGACACTGATTTGATACTCATTGATGACGATGTGAGCTCTCCTAGCTCAAAGCTAAGGGAGATTATTCAGGAGCAAAAGGCCGAGATAGATGCATTGAACGACAAGTTACAAAGAGCTAAAACGGTCATAAAATATTTGGAGTAGCGAAACAAACAATTGGAGGATCAACATACAGTCATGGAGTTACAAAACCTTTGGAAGAACCGCCAAGCTGCCCAAACACAGAGGGTGTAGCTCACTTCGCTTGAGCAAGAGATCAATGGCAATCAGGAATCTTGGCTTGAGAGGATCAAAATTCATCTTGAGAAGCTATTAGAAAAGGAAAAAAAGGACAATGACATGCTCGGGCACATGAAAAATTATTATTGGGCACAAACTCATGTTTGCAAAGCGAGGATCAAAATCTTGAAGGCAAGACTAAGGAGGGCAAGAAAATGACGCAAAAGGCATGATAGGGTCTGAATCTTGGCTGAAGCTTCTTTGGCTGAGCATGATACTCAATGATGGACCTTTAGTCCAAATTTCATCAAATTTTGAGAAAAGTTTGTCAATTTTGAATTTTTTGGCTTCAAAATAGATTTTCCTACCCAACGCGTAGCGCCACTTGTTGAGCGCTTATAATTTGAATATCCTTTAGAGGAAAACTTTGCATTTTTGGATTTGTTATAAAAATTTATGCATGTTCATGAATTACCTAAGGATTTCATCAAGTTCTGGGCTACCTAAAGGGTCAAAAACACACAAAAAATGACCTCTCTGCCACCTTTTACAACCACAGGAAGCAATGTTGGCAGATTGGATTTTTGGAGGGGCAAATGGACACCAAGTCTAGAAATTACACTTGGGTTGGAAATCAGACAGGCAGGGCTTTCCAACAAGCTATCATGAGATCAATTTGGACTTCAGGAAAGCCCTCTAACTCAGCCTCAAAGTTGTGCTATTCATACAGATTTCAGCCACGGCGCATAGAGAAATTTGGCCTATTTTTCATTCAGCAGCTCAGAAATTCGCATAGTTTTGGCTAGTTTTGACTACTTTCAATTTTTTAACTAAATCTTCATCTATCTTGATGTAAATTCATAACTTTGATGTAATTTTGGCACATTATTACTCATCCATGTAGATTCATTCACTAAAAAGTGAAAAGATAGTGAATGAATCAGTTTCCTTTCATATAGAGGCATGTTGTTTCTTTGCCTATTTTTTAGTTCCTTGTTTAGATATGGTCGAAATCGCTCCTAGAATGATGAGCTCGACCCCTAGAGGCATGGGAAGGAGTTAGTCTTGTCTATATCATGTAACTCCTCAGTCATTTTCAGGGTTGGACACTTGGGATTGCTTGGCACTCCATTGTACATTTGATTTCTACAATTTGGGCAAAGGAAAGACCATGGTTTGTGTTGGGTTGTGTTATATTCTTTCCATGACTAACCCACGTAGTGAACTGGGGGGTTAGAGGGGGGGCGGAGCCCCCCCTTCGTTGCGCCGATTGTGCAGCGGGGTGGTCACAGGGGGGTGGCAGGCCCCCCTGTCCGGGGGGTTTGAGGGGGGCAGGTAACCCCCCTCTACGGGGTTCGGGGCAACGCCCCGAGAAATTTTTTTTGGACCCTATATTAAGATGGGCGAACCTACCTATGGTTTTTCAGTCCATGGTTTTGGACGCGATGGTTTTCTGTCCATGGTATTGGATGCTTCGACATGTATAAATATGTATTGTAACATTGAAAGGAATATAATGAAAAAAATCAAGCTGGTAGTCCCGGTTTTTGGATCTAGGGGAAAATCTTTGTGCATATGTGTTTTATGTGTTATGCTCTCGCATTGTTTATTTTATTTGTATTAGAATTCGTATGCAGGTAATTTCTGTACAGGGTTAAAACCTACATTTGGTATCAGAGATGTTTTTGCTTCAAGGGGACGCCTTTGTTGCTTAGGGGTTTCACTCGGGCCTGTGGTAGAACTTGTTTAGTGGGAGATCTGTGAGATCGATTTTGGTGGTGAAAGAAGATGGTGAGCAGTGGAAAGATAGAGATTGAGAAGTTCAATGGTTAGAGTTTTGAGTTGTGGAAAC
>APFE030772957.1:1898-27268 GCA_000404065.3 Pinus taeda | reverse complement strand
CTATATTAAGGTTTGGGCGAACCTACCTATGGTTTTTTGGTCCATTGTTTTGGACGCGATGGTTTTCGGTCCATGGTATTGGATGCTTCGGCATGTATAAATATGTATTGTAACATTGAAAGGAATATAATGAAAAAAATCAGGTTGGTAGTCTCGGTTTTGAGATCCAGTGGGAAACCTCTGTGTATATGTGTTTTATGTGTTATGCTCTCGCATTTTTATTTTTTCCTGTGATTTAGAATTCGTATGCAGGTAATTTCTGTATGGGGTTAAAACCTATAGTTTGCAGCACTTTTTGGGATCCTTGTGGCTCTGTGTTTTGATGGTGTTCTTCTCTATGTAATTTGTAAGTTCACTGATATTTATGTGTACAATTTCTCTTTTGCTTCTGAAATTGAAAAAATGAGTGGCAAAGGTAGAATTCATTAGCTTCTTGCGCTCTTCCTTTTAGTTTTATTTAATTCTCAATGTTTTCTTCAGTTTGAAGAGGATTTCTTGATATCCTCTTGCCCTCTTCAGCTTCTCAATAGTCTGAAGCCTCCATATTTACAAATCAAAGCATCAAAACAATTGCCTTTCTTTCCCCAATCAGAACTCTGCAAAACTGGCTTTCATCCCCGGACCCTAATTTTCCTTTCCCTTGATTCCAACAAAACCTCCAAAAAACTCAAATTAAATCCTTGCACTTCATACCTAGCCTAAGATCAGTTGTTAAATTAGTCATCTCAAGCCTTTAGTGATCATAATTAGCTGAGATTGACCTGGAGAGAGCCCTCTCCTGTCCTCGTAAGGCTAGCTGCAAGGCTGAGCATGGTTTGATGTGGACCTAGAATCTTACCTTTTCAGCCTGAGGAAAATCTATGCTCTAACACCCGGAAAGGATGCCAAGGAGAGGTAGTGGGAGGAAGAGTTAACTCCAATGCAATAATGAGGGATGATTACAAGGAGGGGCCATGATGACCAAGCATGTGGAGACCAACGGTCCTAATCTGGGAAACGTGCACCTTGCCAGCTTAGCACTCATAACCGAAAACAACCATAAAGTGTAATAAGTACTCCTCCCCGAGCATTCTCACCACCTTTTCCTTCATTCTCTCCTCATACCTCAGCTACAATAGTCTCTTTGTGCACCCACAACCTCGTAACCACCATCCTCCATCAATCTCTCCCATATTCTTGCTCTCGGCATTTTCTAGAGGAGAATGTATAGGTTCTACAGGAGCACCTACAGGAAATCTACAGGAGGGACAATAGGCTTGTATAGGAAGGGCAGTGAACCATTTTGAATCGAGAAAACACGATTTTTAGCATGATTTTCAGTCTCAAGAGGTAGGCTTCATGCATGCCCCCTATTGAATATCAATATATGAAAGAATTGGTCTTAATTTGAGGAGGAAATAAGTTTTTAGCAGACGACAAAATACATAAAAAAACAGTCTCCTCTATTTTTCTATTTCACTCAAAATCCTTGTCTCCACCTCCATATTTGTTTTTTTCAAAAGAAGTACAGACAGTATGAAATGGGGGTTTATGGGAAAAGATCCCACTAACTCCACTAGACTCCATGAACATCCTCAAGTTTTCCATTACCATTGAAGATTCACCATCTTCCAAGGCGAAAGAATCTCCTTCCAAGACACCTATAACCTATGAAAGGGAGAATCAAAGATCTTCTACATGGAAGGGAAAGGCAGTACTACAAGACCCAAAACTAGACCTATAGGAGGCTTAAACAGACCTATAGGAGATCCGAAATCTTGAGGAAAGGATGGGAGGACAGTGAAAGGTAAAGGAGGAAGCAAGAGAGTTAGAAGAACCTGATGCCTAGCCTAGCCTTGCCTCCTATTACAATCTACATTAGGGAGGTAGGATCATCCCACAGGAATTTACAATTCCACTGTTTTTTCGAATTGGAGAATGAAAGAGTGACAACACATAGGTGGATACAGATAGCCAAATCCAAAGGGGTTGAGGATGTTGTCCATATGGAAAACAAACTTGGGGAAATGGGCAGAGAGTTGAGTGCCCTTAGAGGTAGAGAATCCATCACAAGAAACCACCTTGAAAATGAGAATGAAATCTTAAGGAGGAAGCTACAAGAGAAAGAGACTCAACTGACATACATGGCTAGTTTATCCATGGAGGTATTACAATGCAGAACACCAGCAAAATATTATGACCTCTATCTGAAGGACCAATGGCTTCAGTTCCAAATAAAGACTTTGAAACAAAGAGGTACAATGACTATCCAAGATTACAGACAGTTTATGGATCTGTGTGACCAAAGCACATCAGAGGATAAGGCCAAGATGGCAGAATTCTACCTACATAACATGGCCCTCATGGACATGAATGTGTGGGACCACAATGCCACGCTAGGGGACCTACAATTAATGGCCATGGCATCATGGATGAACCATGAAGAATTGAGGGTAGCAGAAATAAAAGGATTGATGATAAAGGAGCAAAACATGCCATTAATGATAAGAGCTGGGCCATCAGATCCTATGGCACTCATCAGCACACACAACCTACTTTCCAATGATCCTTAGATTGCCCCTAGATATCTAAACGATCAGGCACAATCCATTGCAAACTTTGAGGATATGCAAAGGCTACTTGGGGATGACTGTGTGCATTCATTCATGAGGAAATGGAACACCTTACCACACAATCTGCACATCAGGGAATATCATTCCTCCATGAGGCTGAAGGAGGCATTAAAAAGAGTGCCAATGTATAACCGCTCCATGTAAAGGCTGAAGATCAATTGGATTGGCCTCAAACTAAGTCCCCCACCATTGTTAGGCATGTTGGAAGGTAGAAGAGAAGAAGAAGAGGAGGAGCAATGGGAAGAGATAGATTGGAAGGTAGGATTCTATGACAAAAAAGAGAAGACCAAATCAAAAGCCTAGGATGCTAGGGAAGACACCAGGGCCATAAAAGATGAGGAGATGGACTAAGTTTCTTAGAGGATGAGCAAAACCTTCAATAGAGGGGGTGATGTTGAGAGTCATAAATGGGTAATTATATGGGTTCATTTTACCTCCTAACCTAGTCAAACCAACCGTTCTCTTAGCTTATTATATGATTTTCTGATTATATTTATGCTTATGGAGTGAACTAAGTTAGTTATGATGCCATGTGGTCTAACATGTGTTTGGTGTAGACTATTGATGAATTTTGAGGTCAAAGTCAAGGATCTAGTGGACAAATCACAACAATAAACTCTGCTCAACTTCGAGCTTATTATCTTGACAGTTCATGTAATCTTTTTATTATTTTGAGAGTAAAGATGGAATCCTTCTTGAGTTAGCACTGAGTTACCTCATAGGGCTGAAGCTCTTAGGTTAGGGCCCAATCCAAGTAGCCAAGCTCCTCTTTTAAAATATTTGTATGTTTCATTTCAGTTTGTAGATTAGGTTGCTATTAGATGCATTTCTTTTATGGTTAAGAATAGGTTGCTTCTGATGATTTAGTATGTTACTTCTATTTTTTCTTTCTATCTCAGGTCAAGCAATGATAAAGAAAAGATCCAAAAGGCTAGCAACAGTGCCTTGGCTGCTCTTCCTCCCTTTGAGACAATGATTTGAGGCAAAGACCCTCTCGCTACCCCAAAAACATAGATTTTCCTCATTCATAGGACTTCTAGTGTTTTCAACTTTTTAGTTGGTTAATAGTCTAGTTTTTCTTTGCTTCAGAAATTCTTCATCATGCTCACTTGCTTATTTATAATAGTCTTCTTTCATGCTTTCCTTTCCTCCAATAGTTATCAACATTTCCTTTCATAGATCATAGTTTATTTTGATGCAGAAACTCCGTCGTTTTAGATACCCTTATTTCATTGTTTGCTTAATCTCATTGGTTGATTGTTAGTTGTTTATGTAGCAGATATCTTCTACCAGTAGGCCAACCTATCAGCCGTCCCATCCTCCATCTGATCCATGCCCTACAGGTCGCCCAAGTCTCCCCTCAATTTTGCCTTAGTTTCCTACATTTTCCATAGAATTCCTTCCTCTCTCCTTTAGAAAATCCAATCATCTGTCTCTCTCCTGATCATTCTTGGTAGACCCTAGGTGCGCTAACACCTCATTTGAACATTCATCCACCTTTTCCACCCACTATCACACCTTCAAAACAATGAAAATTGCTCTCAGCCTCCTCCTATAGGCCTCCTATAGAACATTGTTTTTTCTCCTGTAGATTTCCTTTGTCCTCTTGTGGATTTTCCTATAGGCTTTCTTTTGAAGGCTAAGTTTCGGAAAAGCCTTCAAAAAGCCATATGAGACCTCCTAGGACCTATCTGCACCATCATACCTTTGCTCAAGTACCAAAACCGCCCTCCATCGCCACCTATTCACTACCAGATTCACAAACAAATAAATTGCATGCATGACAAATTCACATAAAAATCCAAAAGGATGTTTTTTGCTCATTTACTTCTAGCAACAACTTAGTTAGATGTTTTTTACTTCCTTGAGTAGGTAATGGCATTCTTTTCATGGTTTTCATAGTGCTTTCTGTAAAAGTAGGATTAGTTGGTTAGTTAGGATTTACTTGGTTTGCTTTACATTTCAGTGTTTCTCCTTTCCGCAATTAGAATTGCATCTGTAGAGTAATCTCTCTTTTCTTTCATCACATATAAATCTTTTTCTAGAATCCATAGAATTTGGTTTGAGCTCCTAGTGATCTTGCGCCTAATGACCAAGTGACAACCTACAGTAAGAACTATTACATGTGCATATATACATCACCGTCGATTCCAAGTTTGTTACGAGCTACCAGGTTGATAAGAGTAAAGTAGGCAGCCTAGGAGTTGCAACCTTATTGTTGCAATATTGGTGCTCAGTAGCATCACAAAATGTGTGACAATTAAGGACTTGGGTGCCTCTATAGAAGATTCAATGGATAAACCACCTATGTCCGATTAATGATTGCGATCGACTACGGTATCAATAGTGGATGGGACCATTTACCACCGTGGGTGACCCTGTGAGAGGTAAGTGGATTTTTTCAGAGTTAGCGTCAAGTGAGCCTAAACAAGAATCACAAGTCATCAAGTGAAAATTAATCACATGTTTTATTTCATAAAACATTTCAAAGAGACATTGTATTTTGTAATTTTTAAATTAAAGTATGTTAAATTTTAAGGTTCAAGTCCTCACAAAGATTGAATAAGGCTTAGAGTAGTTTTCAAAAGTAGTTTAAGAAGTTCATGGCAGTTAATAGTTTTTATCATTTTCATATTTGTAATTACTACTAGAAAAAGACACTGAGGAACCATTTTTGGGGTTCCGAATTTTGACTTCAGAGAGAAAAAAACTACTGTGTCATGTGTTTATCTTTTCATGGAGATTAAATAAAGCTTTATTGGATGATTCCATGATACCTTTTGGATATGATATGTATACTTGATATTGTAAGTCATTTCTTGTTTCTTCTTCTTTTCAAAAAGTGTAATGAAGTTGTTTATTATTTACTATAACACAAATTTACTTAATTCCGAGTACTTGTAAAATTTAATAGCATAGCCTTAAACTATGCGCCATGATTCCATGCATTCCCTTTCTGAGTCTTTCATTTGTTTTGCTACGGTTTAAAATAAATATTTTGCAATTGCATACTTCTATTCCAAACCTTCCACTATTTGTTTCTATCACTCTACTATAACTTTTGAGTAATTTAAATAGTCAGTAAATGTAGAAATTCTCACTGTAGATTAATCTAATTATGCAATGTACTAGAGCAAAATACTTAACCTACTTCTACTATCAAACTTGTGAAAGCTTAATCAATTTGAGCAAAGATAAAACATAACACATATAACAAAGAAGAAGAATCAATCGTACATGAAACATAGAAGAATACTCTGGGGAAAGCCTCAGCTAAAAATCTTGCTATCTATATCATCATACAAGTGGAAATATCTCACGATTACACAAAGCTTTAGCTCTCATATTTATCCAACTCTCAGAACAATCCCTCACTACTACTCATAGGCAAACAAGGCTTCTCATAAAACTTCTTCTCTGCCCTCCAAGCCTCCTATTTCCTGGCACTATTACTATGGGATGATTCACCTTCAACCAAGTGGAACACTTCTCTTACACACTGTAAAATTATGCAATCCCCAAGGAACCTTGTTCCTTCTGCATGGATGAGTTTCTTTTATAGGAGAATTCCTCCAACTAATAGTACAATGTCCCTATCTTTAATCTCAACTGGGTCTTTGTCTGAACTGACATTCATGAGTTATTTATGAGAGAATATTCAGTTACTTGGAGTACACTAGTTGCATGCATGCATGCATTAACTGACTGAACTCACAACCAGTTCCACAAACTGTTTGGCACTAATATAACTAGACTTAACTCAAATAACTGAGATAACTCAAATACAACTCAAATACAACTCATCTGTATCTCCTTAATTAAGGGATAACTTCCTCAATCAAAGGGATAATTGTTGCATGTCTTCACAAACACTTCATGTTTGAATTTCCCCAACTAATTAACTCAAGATGAATTAATTAATTAATTTTCAAATAGCTCGTGAGACTAAATTCAAATTTTAATTCTAAATTTTAATTCAAGGACAAATTAAAATTTGAATATATCCTGAAATGCTATCTATAGCAATGTTATTTTTAACTTTTATATTTTTAGCATTTCTTGTTGCTATTTTCAACACTCCCTCTCAGCAAGAAAGGAATTCAACTCGATCCGGATCCTAAACCTTTGGAATGTTCAGCATGCAACAATTCTCTCAAGTTTTGTTGCTCCAACAACTCTAGAAACAAAATAATACCCAACTTGAATCAAAATGATGCCTCTGTCATCAAAGTCTCTGACTTCTATTGCCTTTGTCGACTAAAAACTCTGCACCTCCATGCTCTTCAGTATCTAAGTTCTATAGCCTCTGCCACTTTGATCTCTAACTGCATCAATCCCATTGATTCCTCCTACTATTATGTATTTTGGGCTCCTGTAGTAAGGTACGATCCATGAGATAAAACCTCGCAATGGACCCTGCCCAATTTCAGCCTTCTTGAGACTACCATTTAACATCGCCCCACCTCACACCTGGAGGTATAGCTACATGTGATCCCTCTATTTACTTGGCTAAAAAAATTTCCCTACTAGAGGTCTCTGCATGAGTGGATGCCTGCACTCGGTCTCCTCTCAACATCTTCAATTGTGGCTCCTCCACAATTTTCTGAGACTTCTTCTAGGATTGCATGTTGAGAGGTAATTTACTCTCCCTCTCGACCAACAAGTCTCTACATTGGCTTTACTCCTCAAAGCTTTGCATGCATCTTGAACCTCAAGAGCATACAATTTCTATACCCGTGAACCAATCTATTTCACTTGTCTCATGGTGATGTGTCTAAGGAAAACATTTCCCTTATTGAAGACAACATCGTAGCCTTTGTCCTCCAACATCACGATCAATACCAAGCTCTTCTTCAGTCCAGGAACATACTTCACATATTTCAAGGTGATAGAAGCTCCATGATCCCTCCGAAAAGCAACCATGCCCACTCCTAAAAAACTATATCTTTCATCGTGACCCATCTCTATGAGTATCTTGAGGTCTTTCTCCTCCAAGGTACTAAATAAACTTTTATCATCAGTCATGTGGAATGAGGCTCCACTGTCAAGAAACCAACCACAACCCATCATCGAAGACACCATGCATGTGATGAGAGTGAACTCCATCTCGAACTTAGAGGCCAATGCCTCACCTTCAAATCCTTCTGAGGATCCCTTCTTGGACTTCTTCGATGGGAAATTAGTCGCATAATGACCCATCTCATGACAATTAAAGAATCTCACTTTATATTTTTCACCCTTCTTCCCTCCAGGAGAAGAACTTGATTTGGGATGAGAATCCTTATCCTTCCCTTTCCTTGCCTTACTCACTAAGGCCAAATTTTCCTCATCCTCCTTGGATGAAGAACCATCTCATGTGCTCCTCCTAATCTCCTCCTGCATGAGATCTTACCACAGTTGCTCCGAATCCAGTAGTTTCTATTTTCCATTCACTAAGTCCTGGTAGCTATGCTAGCTCTTAGGAAGATCGAGTAGAGAAAGACTCACCATATCATCATCGATTGTCATTATTCCTACACTTCCAAGCTCATCTCTGCAGCTGGTGATCTTATTCAGATATGTACAAATCATGTCGCCCTTTTCACACTTGATTTTCCAAACCTTGTCCTTCAGTGCCAATTTCCTCTTCTCACTACTGTTCTGATATAGGCCCTTCAATGTCTTCCACATTGAGAACAAAGTTTCTTTCCCATGGATGCTCGAGACAATATGGTCTCGAACTCCCTCCAGAAGAATCCTCCTCACTTTCGCCACACACTTCTTCGATTCTACCAATTCTTGGGCATTAGCTAATGTTGGCTTGGAGATTTCTTGATCAGTGAAATCCTTCAAACCATTGTTTTCTAATACTGCTTCCATTTGATCCTTCCATGCTATGTAATTTGAGCTGCCATCTACGGCATACTCGAGTCTCAAGCCGTTGAATGCCATTGGTGAAATTTGAGGTGTGATAAGAAATCTATTTTGTACCTAAAATCAAGAATTTTAAACTTCCAAATTTTCCCTTCTCAATATGTTATTCACAGCTCTGATCACCTTTGCTTCAATACCATGTATAAATTCTCACTGTAGATTACTCTGATTATGGAATGTACTAAAGCAAAGTACTTAATCTACTTGTACTATCAAACATGTGGAAGCTTAATCGATTTGAGCAAGATCAAACATAACACTTATAAGAGAGAAGAAGAATCAATCACACATGAAGCACAAAATAATACTCTGGGGAAAGCCTCAGCTAAAAACCTCGCTATTTGTATTATCATACAAGTGGAAATATCTGAGGATTACACAAAGCTTTAGCTCTCATAGCTATCCAACTCTCAGTACAATCCCTCACTGCTACTCATAGGCAAACAAGGCTTCTCATAAACCTTCTCCTATGCCATCCAAGCCTCCTATTTGCTTTCGTTGTTCCTCTAGGATGATTCACCTTCAACCAAGTGTAACGCTACTCTTACATTATAAAACTGCGCAATACTCAAGGAATTCATCCAATTCATACTACAATGTCCCTATCTTTAATCTCAACTGGGTCTTTGTCTGAACTGACATGCATGAGTTATTTATGAGAAAATACTGAGTTATGTGGAGTACACTAGTTGCATGCATGCATGCATTAACCAACTGAACTCACAATGGATTCCAAAAACTGCTTGGAACTGATCTAACTGGACTTAACTTAGTTAACTGAGCTAACTAATTACAACTCAAATACAACTCATCCTTATCTCCTTAATTAAGGGATAACTTTCTCAGTCAAAGGGATAACTGTTGCATGTCTTCACAAAGACTTCATGTTTGAATTTCTCCAATTAATTAACTGAAGATGAATTAATTAATTATTTTCCAAACAGTTGGTGAGACTAAATTCAAATTTTAATTCTCAACTTTAATTCAAGGACAAATTAAAATTTGAACATACTGAAATGCTATCTATAACAATGCTATTTTTAATATTTCTATTTTTAGCATTTCTTCTTGTTATTTTCAACAGTAAAGCCATCTTGAAATAAACTTCTATCCTAATAAATTTCCTTTGCATTAGCTGTGAAACTTATCTCTAAATAATCATAATGGGACAATAAGTATTTATTAAATTTTTGTACATATGTCCTAGGAATTGACCTCTTCTCAACCACAAGTTATCTCTAGAGTTATAACACTACCTAGGACAAGGATTTATATGTCATGATGCAAGTTGTGAAGAAGTGGAAGCACTATTTTATGCGAAACAAGATATTAGTCCACATAGATCACCAGTTATTATAGCACTTGCAAGACCAGAGTAATCTACAACAGATCAATCATTACATGTTGATGGGGTTTTCACAGTAGTTTCAGTTGGTGATCAAATATCAGAAGGGTAACACAAAGAAGTTAGTTGACATGCTTTCATGACCACCCACATTGAAGATTAAATCTTTCAGGACTTTTACGCACATGGATTCCTTCACCCATGATTCATACATAAAGGCTTATTTAGAGGATGAAGACGTCAAGGAGGTATATTGGCACTTGCAGAGTCAGACTCATGTACACGAAGGCAAAAACATTGTTTTCTACCATCTCAAGGACATTTTACTCTACATGTTGAATAAGCTATGTGTTCCTAAAGGTGAACAATTGCAGCTGATCAGAGAGTGTCACACTTCTAAGGTTCTAGGTAACTTTGGCGTAAGGAAGACCATGGTCAACTTGCAGAGGTATGTGTATTTACCCAAGATGCAAGATAAAGTACCTAGGTTCATAAGAGGAAGCATGATTTCTTGTACCAACAAGCCTAAGAACAATAAATGGGGTTTATATCATCCCTTACCCATACCTACTCGTCCTTGGGAAATCATGTCCATGGGATTTATGGGAGGTTTATCGAAAACTAGGAAGGGACATGAATACATGTTCAAGGAAGTTGAGAGGTTCAAAAACATGTGTGTTTTGTTGCCCTACAAAAATAGTAGCAACATGCAAGCAGCCACAAACTTGTTCCTTGGATAGGCCTTGATATCATTGCAAACAGGGATACAAGATTTCTCAGTGCATTCTAGACTACATTGTGGGAGAAGATGGACATGAAGTTGAAGAGATCTACAAAATTCCATCCACAGACAAATGGGTAGACAAAAGTAGTCAACAAGAATTTGGTGCAACTTCTAAGGGTATACATCTAGAAGCATCTAAAGACCTAAGCTGAAAATATGGTATATATACAACATTCTTAAAATAGAGAAGTCCACACTTCTATAGGAAATTCACGATTTGAAACTTGTTTTGGAAATTTTCCACATTAATCTTTGGATATTCCATATGAACAACAAGGAAAATTGGGGGAAGATCATATAGCAGATGCTTTGACGGCTGAAAAAATTATAGAGAAGATCAAGCAGATCCATCTACAGGTACAAGAAACATTGTAGAATTCATAGGAGAAGTATAAGGCTAGGCATGATCAACATAGAATAGAGAATTCATTCAAGGTGGGAGACAAAGTATGATTACAATTGAACAAGGAGGGACTGATTAGACTCAGTAAGAAAATCAAGGCTTAGAGGTATGGTCCCTTTGAGATACTAGAAAAGGCAGGTTATGATTCCTATCGACTTAGCTTACTACTATATATGCACATTTACTTAGTTGTGAACGTAGAGAATTTGAAACTCTATGATCATTCAATGCTAGATCAGGAAGATGAACATGTTCTACCTTCTATGGAGGACTTGACTCTAGATGCTCAGGTACAGTTAACAAAAGATAAAATTTTGTAGAATAGGTCCAAAAATACAAGACACGGATAGCACAACCTTTGGTAGATTGGATTGAGTGGAAAACTTTCAGGTAAATCTAAATGGTACACTAGAGAGAAGGTGGAGGGAAAATTTCCTCACCTCATTTAGTAGAAGCTTTTGGGACTAAAACCCTACCAAAATGGGGAGGTGTGATCCGGATTGGATCATTATATTTTTTTCATCCATCCCAATGCATTTGAAGTGGAAAATGCAGAGGAATCAACTCACAAGACCATTTCTACCGGTGAGGCGCAGTTTGGCAAAATGAGGTCTAAAACCTTATGGGTGAATTTTGAGTCATCAAATGACTTTTTTGGGGTTAAAACTGTCTTTTTAGCATAAACTTTTTTCATGCTATTCCAAAAACAAATATATTTCTAATGGCGCAAGAAGTGCACCAATCGTAGTCCTTATGCAAAAGTTATGCCACTTAGAAGTTGACCTCCTTGCCTTCATACCTATAGTTCGGGAGGATGCCACATCATCCCCCATTATTAATGGAAAAATAGCTAGCCAAGTTATTATGATGTAGAAGAGTCCAGAATATTTTATACTGTAACTCTAGCTAAGAGTTGATGTAGTCAAAATTAACCAATAGTAGGCTATCAGGTTGTGCTATAACTCGGCCAATAGGAGGAAGAGGCATTCAATTCTTTCAAGAGAATTCTATTCCATAGCTGAGAGAATATAGCTAGGAGAGATAGGAGATATATCACACAGCGAGGATATGTGAAATGTAGTAGTCCATGGGCCACAAGCATTACTTCTTTTTACTTGCATCCATATTTTAAAACATAGAAAGAGAGCGAAGCGACCTCACCTTCCAGTTTGTTTTTCATGATTGTATTTCATGGTTTCCATTTCCTTGGCATGTTTTGCTTTCATGACAAATAAATATTTTTGCATGCAAGTCCTTTCTTTGTCATTACTTGCTTCCATGATCTCCATTATTGAGTTATGATTTACTTGGATAGTACTCATTTCTTACTCATGATGACTCTACATGCCGGTCCTCATAGCCTCCATATTCTGAGAATACCTTTTTACTATGGTGGATACATCATCAAAGTGTTTAATTTTCATGATTTCCATCTCCTCATCATATTTTTCTAGTTGCGTGTAGAAAGTTCTCATATCCTTGGTGTAATCAGCTATAATTTTTTCTTCATTAAGCTCCATATTTTTTACCAGCCGTGTTTGACTGAAATGCATGTCTTTGAGCAACTGATTTAGTTCTTCTATAAGATGCTTATCATTTTCCCCTTCACTGTCAACACTAATTTGACAAATTGTTCCTACTTTCCACTATCATGTATTCTTCTTGTAATCGTACAAGTCGATGGCACATTTTTATATGGAGAATTGTCTTCAAATATTTCATTAACACTGTTAGAGTCGGTCTGGTCAGTCCTCCATCAGAGATCACAACTCCTTTTGCATTTCATTTTTAGGGGTCCTGCTCCATTCACTTAGCTGCATTTCACTAGGGGCATGCCATAATCTGATGGAAAAGGTCATGCTAGTCATTTCCCCTCATGTCTGGCACCTGCTGGCTTAGGTCTTTTGTTAAGGTTCACTAAATTCCATGACAGCCAATGTTCGATCTTTTAATGTACAAGAGTCATTTTCAATCATTAGGTCTAGGGATTAGTTAATTTGGTTTTCAAGCATGACCAATAAAGCCATGCAGGCCAGAGGGAGGCCCTTACCAAGTTATGATTCAAAGAGTTTCATCATCATGTTGACAGACTTTGACTATTCTTCAAAACTTTGTTTTGAAGAAAAGTCAAACAGTGTGTCATTTGTGATAATTTTCAAAAAAGTCGCCAATTGATTTCTTCAGGTGCAGTCATGGTTTCCTTGACCAAATGCCCTGTCATACAACCCCTGCAAACAATGCTGAAAATTTCATCATTCTAGCTAAACATTCAAAGGGAAAAGTGAAATTCAGTGTTGCATTAACTCAGTGAAAAGAGCCACAATGAAACATTAGCAAAGTGGGTTTTTGAAGAAGCAAAAATTTAACCCATGACTCCCAATGTCTTTATAAAGGATTTTCACAAGCAAAGAAAGTCATTGTTCAACTCAAGGTTATAGAGAAGCATTGAAAAGTCATTGTGAGAAGCTAGTGCGTGTTTGGAGTGAGATTGGAGACATTTTCCAGAGTGCGGTGCACACACAGAGGGGCACGACGCACATAGAGGGCGTGGCACACAGAGTGCAACCCAGCAGTGTTATAAATACAAGGGCGTGACACATATAAAGAGCACGGCGCACTGGGTTTGTTGCACGGTGCACACCCACAGAGGCCCGAAATTGTTCCCAATTGCATCAAATTTTTTGGAATTACTTCTAATTGTGAGGTAGGGTCTGTCTCTTGACTTGCTCATCAAATTTTTGTGAACATTATGGTGGTTCATGGCTATGTATAATTGCAACAAAAACTCATAAAACCTACCACTAGAAAACATCAAAGCCATGGTTGCTAGGGTTGCAAACTTGTGGTATTGATGCCAAGGCTCCTCTTTCACCTCTCTTTGTTTCACTCCTTTCCATTGTTCCCTTCCCCCCTATCCCATCTTTTTTCTATTTTCCCTACCCTAAAACACTACTAAACCCATATTCCCTATCCCTCCACTCATTGGTCAATGTAAATTCCAAAAGCCTACCTTATAACATCCCCAAAACCTCCCACATATCCCTAAACAACATTTTCCCATAACCCCTATTCCCATCATATTATTCCTCGCCTAACACTCCCTTTTTGCATTGTTCCCCTTAGTGGCAGATATCACAACAACACCTAGTTTCATACCACCATCAAAGGGAAGCCCAAGTACAATACACACACAGTAGTCATGGCATCTGAGCATTCATCAGAATATGAGATGGATCCTCAGAAGAACAGGCTCCTCGGAGACATCATAAAAGTGGCAAACATGTTACAGATGAGCCAAGCACCCTCACTGAATTGCAGGCCTACCCTCTTGCTATGTCATGTTTCCAGCATCTTTCATGTTTTGAATTTTGTCAAAGGGTGGCTAATGTTCGAGTTCATCATGAGTTGGCCCATATTTTTGTGCTTCACCTACATGGAGGTCACTCTATCTTGGCCGGGGTCACCTTCACATTGACACCCGAAACTATTTCATTAGCAATCGGCATACCAAATGTTGGAGAACACTGGGACAAGAAATGGAAGATGGATAGATAGCATTATGAGCCTTACATTAAGGCTAGTTTCTTGAGGTAGCTCACAAGATTCTTTCCATTTAGATATTTGAAAGATGAATATGCTCCACTCATGAGATTGATCATGAAGTACTTCAGCTGTGAGTGGAGGTTCTCTCATCTATATGCCTATCACATCAGGTTGGTCATGTACTTTACCAGGTTACGGATGATGAACCTCCCATTTTTCATTTGCAGGAACATAGAGAGGATGAACACCTTCATGCAAAACAAGACCCCTCAGCAACAACTTAACAATGTTTATCACTTTGCTCTTATCCGGATTTTGGTGGATCATCAGTTGGAATTGCAAAGAATTGCTTGGGAGGACTTCATCTCCCGTGACCTCTTCAACACTTCACAGGTATTATCAGAGGTTAAACATGATACGGGTGGTCCTTCTCATAATTATGAGTGGCATGAGACCACTACTATGCCAGTATTCATCACATATCAGAGAGGTAGTAGGCATTTGTTTGCAGCAACGAAGCGAGTGTTATCTCCACCCAGGGTGGAAGGGGTCTCGCTTCCAACATCGACAACACAAGTACAGGACAAGGGTAAGAGTCCCATGCATGATGAGGGACCATCAGGTGAGAAAGAGGCCGAATTTATCCTCATTCATGATGATGATGCAGATGAGGAAAGTTCCAAACTTAGGAGGACCATCCAGGAGCAGAAAACGAAGATCCAAGACTTGTCACTCAATTTGGAGAGTTAAAAATAGATTATCAGGTATTTGGAGTAGAGGAACAAACATCTTGAGGAACAATATGAGATCATGGAGCTGCAAAGCATCCATGAGAATCGTCAAGCTGCCCAGCATAGGAGGATCGAGCTCACTCTCTTGGAGCAAGAGATTAATAATGACCGAGAGTCTTGGCTTGAGCACATCAACATCCACCTTGAGAGACTGCTAGAGAAGACTAACAGGGACAAAAGCCTACTGAGGTGGATGTTTTATCATTACAGGGCATGGAACATGAGTTTAAAGGCTCAGATAAGGAGTTTGAAGGTAAAATTGAGCAAAGCAACAAATAGGCAAAAGAGGCAAAGAGAACAATATCGGCTTTGAATCTTGACTAAAGCCTCTGTGGCCAACATAGTACCTCATAGAGAACCTACAGCCCAAATTTCAAGAAATTTGGAGCAATTTTGATCACTTGGCAAATTTTTGGTCACAACACAGATTTTTTCTCCCTATGGCATGACGCTTAGGATTGGGAGCTCTAAATTGCAAAGGGTTTGCATTTTCGGATTGAGCATGCAAAATCTCGACTACTGGTGCATGGACAAGAAATTTGGGCATGATTTGAGTCTCAAGGAGGTAAAAAACACTCAAACAATGACCTCTCTGTCCCTATTTTGACACACAGGAAGTAGTCTTGGGAGAATGAATATTTGGAGGGGAAAATGAGCACCAAATTCAGAAATTCCACTTGGGTTGGAATGTACATAGGCCATTCTTTCCAACAAGCACACTTGGGCACAATTTGGACTCCTGCAGATACCTCATAATAGCCTCCAAAGGGGCACAGCGCATATAGATTTGGGCGCGGTGCATATAGACAAAAAGGCCAAATCACTTCCACTTTGCGACATTTCTCTTCGCGACTTTCTCCAAGTGGGCCCACTCATCTACACTTCACTTTTTTAAGCACCTAAGGAAAAATTTAAAGTATTTTCACTAGAGGATGGCTTCTATCCAAGTGGCAAAGGAAGGCGAGCAGTCACCCAGGCCATTTGTCATTTTTGTAATGTTGCACCTGTAACTAATGCTTGGCTTTCCACTTCCACTTTGTAATGATTCAAAAAACTCCCCAACTCTTGGTCGTTCTATTTCCTCATGGCGTAGTCTATTTATTGTATGCAAACCATTTGCAAAAGGTTGGTTGATTGTAATTTCTATGAGACTGTGGGAGAGAAACTCAGTTCTTCATTGTATATTTTGACAAAGGATTAATGAAAGGCAGCGGCTCTGTTTCATGAGATTCATGTGGTTGTGAGTGTAGCAAATGTGTCTCTTTATGTTTCATATGTATTTCGTTATGTTTCACAGTTCATTTCATCTTCATTTCCTGTGAAATTTTCTAAGTAAGATAAGGTGGAATTCATATTTATTGCTCTGCTTGTGGGAAAGTTTCAAGTATGTGTTCTTCTTTTGTTGAAAAGGATTCATGTGTTTATGCCCTTTTCACCTTCCTAAACAATCTTTCCGTTCCGCATTACTTCAAATTTAACTACTAGACTTTCCGCCTATCTTGCCTCATGCAGTAATCTGTGCCTTTGTGTTAAATTCTCTGCTCATTGCTATTCATTGGTCCCATACATCCCAGAAACCCAGTCATTCACAAAAATTTGTTTCTTGTATCCATATCTGTTTACTAGCCTAAAATCAATATTTCGTTGTAAGTCATCTCAGGCCATATCGTTTATCTATTCACTGAGCGTGACTCGGAGAGAGCCCTCTCCTGTTTTGGTGGGGCTAGCTACTAGACTGAGCGTGGTTTCTGGTTACCCTGAATTTTGCCTTCCTTCAGCCTAAGGTGGATTTAGGTGCTAACATAGTGGTGACCGTACTTGGGTAGAAATTACTCCCCTTACTTCTTCATAATTCTAAACTTCCGGATGATAATTTCAGGATTTGATAGGTTGAGTGAGTTGGTTGTGTCCTTTGATTTTTCTTAATAGCACGCTAGCTTCTAGAAGATATACCAGAGCTAATCCTAATCCATATCCTCTGCACATCTACGAAAATCCCAATTTGATTTCAAGAATTCATCGTCAAGAGAGCTCTATATATCTCGTGCTCAAATGCCATTCATGCCCTGACATTTTTGAATATCTTGAAGAGCTAGATTTTGATGAGCAGTTTGAAATATCGTTGTTCGAGACCAAATCCAAAAGGGTGGTTGACTCTACTGTCCACAATCCACAATATCTTGTAGACCTGGAGACCGAAAGGGCTAACTAGTCAATTGATAATTACATTGTAGCACATCTTCAAACTCCAATTGCTAGCCCCTACAAACTGTGCACACTCCTCCAACACCTCCAAGGCCAAATCCGCCAAGAGTGATGGTTGCCTGTTTTGCACCTCTTGTTCTGCCTCAAGTTTTAGATGATATGCCCGCAGATTATCAAAGCAAAATCCCATTTTTTTATGGCACTCCTAACATCATTACTGCTCAACAACATGTGGACAGAATGACAGATTTCTATGAACTTCACGAGATCGAGGCGGAGAATGTGGGAATGAGACTCTTTGTACAAAGATTTGCAGGTGAAGTGAGGAAATTTTTCAGAGGTTTGCTGGCTACACGTATTGCTACCTTGGCTGACCTACAAAGATAATTTTTAAACCGCTGGGAAGTGAAAAAGAATCCTCTTCAAATTCTGGCTGAATATGAGCAAATCAAACAAAATGTTGGTGAGTCAGTCCAAGACTACTACATTAGATTCAATTTAGTTTATAATGAAATTCCAAATCATCTAAGGCCACCTGTGGGGCTAGCCATGGTGAAGTTCCTGGATGGTTTTGATGCTAACATGGCTTATCAATTAAGAGAGAGAGAATTGGCCACAATGGAAGACATGCAGAAGATAGCGGTTAGTGTTGAAGCAAATCTGTTGACCAAGAGAGCTAGAGCAAAGGCAGAGAAGAAGGTCACCGTAAAATAAGAATCTTCCTTAGTAGATCAACTACTCCAGAAGGTAGAGCAGATGCTTGAAAGGGTGAAACTTGACAAACCTGAACCACAAGTTAGAAATCTTAACTTCCGTGGCCAGCAACAACCACAATATAGAATAAGATAGAGAGATCAATGAGCCCAAGAGTAGATATCACAACAGCCAGTATAGCCACCTTTGCAGCAAAATTGTGTGCATGGACCGGAATGAGATGAGGACGGGAATATAGTAGGTGAAGAGAAGCACCTCATTACTCCTGAAGATTTTCCTATTTATCTCACTGAGGATGAGGAGTAGGCAGAAAGTTCGGTTGTACACAAAGATGTAGATTTCGTTCTAGCAAATGACAACGTCTTGGAGGAGGAATCAGATGAGTACCAAAGAGGCTATATGAATGCTCTGTCCTCCCAACAACAGCGATATTCAATTAGAAACAAAGATGTGTCAGTCAAACCAATTCAGAAAAGGAAGGATATTGAAGCATCGAAGAATGATTCATCAGGTGCACAAAAGAAAGGAAAGGAGGCGGTTGATCCGGATAGCAGCAAATCACCATCAACAAAACAATCAAATCAGCCAATTGCAATGAAAGAAAAGGAAAGGAAAGAAATCCCAGTCAAAGAGGTAGAAAAGGCTCCCTCTTTTAATTTAGAGAATGACATTTCTAAATTGAAAGTATCCATTCCCTTGACTGAAATAATGAGGAACAACAGTTATAGAGGGAAAGTATCCAAAATTTTGAATTTTGACCCAATGTCTGACATGGTGAATGTCGAAGATGATCAACCTGGAATGATCTTTTGGGCCAACATCAAATGGTGAGTCTCCTGATAGTGATGTGCCACCTTTTTATATCAGTTTAAGATTGCATGATTTTATGTTACATAACGCCATGTTTGATTCCGGAGCTTCTCACAATCTCAGTTTAAGATTGCATGATTTTGTGTTACATAACACCATTTTCAATTCCGGAGCTTCTCACAATCTCATGCCCAAGGCTATCATGGATAAACTGGGTCTGGAAATCATCCAACAATACCATGATCTCTATTCGTTTGATTCCAGCAAAGTAAGATGTATCGGGCTCATCAAAGACTTGGTTGTGAGTCTGGATCAACTCCCAATAAAGAATGTTTTGATGGATGTTGTTGTAGCAAATATTCCTCCCAGGTTTGGCATGCTTCTTTCCAGGTCTTGGGTAGCAAAATTGAAAGGGACAGTACAGCTAGATTTCTCCTATGCAACGATTCTGGTGTTTGGCCAAATGAGGAAATTGTATCAGGAACAAAAAATGAAATACATGATTACAAGCAAGGAGAAACCAATAAATCATCCGATTAATTATGTACATACATATTTAGAGTCTTTTGTTTTGTATTCTAATAGTTTCAATGATATTTATAGTCAGTTAGTAGAAACAGATGATATTCCAGAAATAACAGAAAATTTCAGAGGAATTTTAAAGAAAGAAGAACAAAAACAACAGAACACCATTGAGTGATCAGCTGAAAGTACTAGACAACAAGTAGACAAATCAAAGCAAATAGATTTCCAGCATTTGCTAGAGGAGGAAGAAGGTTTTTCGACCATGGATTTCGATGGAGCAGTGGGAAATGATGGCATTGGAATTGGAATTTGGGTACGTTGTCCTCTCTCCGCCCCGAACAAAGTTCCTAGTAACGGGCGGGTATGCTCTTACAAGTTGGCTTTTGATTGTTCAAACAATGAAGCTGAGTATGAAGCTTTGATTGCTGGCCTAAATATTCTAAGAAATCTGAATGCTAAGAGGATTGCAGTATATGGCGACTCCGAATTGGTGATTAAGCAGGTCAGAGGCGAATATCAAGCAAAGCGTCCTTGGATGAGGGCTTACCCTAATGCAGTTCTAGACATCCTAAAATTATTTTCAGAATATACCTTGACATGTGTGCCTCATATACAAAATAGTATTGTTGATGCTCTTGCTAAGGTAGCAAGTAGTTTGAAGATCCCAATGAACTCTAGCAATAAATTCAAAATCCATGTCAAGCATCATCCAACTGTTCCAGGCAATCAGAGATATTGGCAAGTTTTCCAAGATGATGAGGAGATTGATGATTTTCTACAAAACAAAGGCAAGTTCAAAGAAACCTCAATTGATGTAGAAAATGACGATGGTAAAGGTAATGGTACAGATGAGGTGCAGATCAACGAAATGGACGTGTTGCAGCTAAAGAATAACATTATTCCTAAAGGCTTGATACCTTTAGAAGAACTCTTTGATCAAGATGATGTAGCCCACAAGCCAACATTGCAGCCAACAGAGAAGGGTATAGAAGAGGTCAATATTGGAACAGCTGCTAATCCTAAATTGGTAAAACTATCTAAAGCATTGCCACCAAAAATCAAGGACAAATATATCAGTTTGTTATCTTCATTTGCAGATGTGTTTGCTTGGGACTATTCCAACTTAAAAACATACGATACCAATATAATTCAGCACACTATACCCATAAAGCCCAATCAGAAACCGTTTAGACAGAAGTTGAGAAGGCTAAATCCAAAGTTGCTGCCATCTATTGAAAAGGAGATAAGCAGGTTGTACAAATCAAGGATCATTGTTCCCATCAAATTTTTGGATTGGATCTCTAATTTGGTGCCCATACGAAAGAAGACAGGTGAGATTTGCTTGTGCAGTGATTCTAGAAATCTCAATAAAGTTTCATTGAAAGACAACTATCCACTGCCCAAAATGGACCATATACTTCAGCGAGTAGTGGGAGCATCTCGTATGTCACTACTTGATGGATATTACGGATATAACCAAGTTTCTATCCATGAAGATGACCGAGACAAGACAACGTTCACCACTCCATGGGGAACTTTTCATTACGCTAAAATGCCTTTCAGTTTGAAGAATGCAAGTGCCACATTTCAGCGTGCAATGGATTTGGCTTTTAGAAATGAGAACGATGTCTTTTTGGTTGTGTACCTGGATGATTTGACAGTGTTTTCCAAATTTGATGAAGAACACATGTACCATCTAAAAATTTTCTTTCAAAAGTGCATAAAATATGGCTTGTCACTGAATCCGAAAAAGAGTTTGTTCACCATGGAGGAAGGAAAACTACTCAGGCACATTATCTCAAAAGATGGCATTCGTATTGACCCAGCACATGTACGAGCAATTTAGAAAATTGATCTGCCCCAGAATAAAAAAGAGATTCAATCTTTCAATGGTAAAATGAATTTTCTACGCCGCTTTGTACCTAACCTTGCTGAACATCTAAGAGAGATTACAAAGATGCTTAAGAAGGACTTCCAAGTGAAATGGATGGATGACACTGTAAAATCTTACAATTTAGTCAAATTGGCTCTTTCTTCACCTCCCGTTCTAGTCAGCCTGAACTACACTCAAGATTTCATATTGTTTTCATTTTCTTCGCAACATACTATGGGAGATGTGTTATTGGAGAAAAGAGATGATCACGAAAGACCCATTGCATTCTTCAATAGATATATAAGAGATGCAGCCTTAAAATACAACATCATTGAGAAGCAAGCCCTTGCACTTGTGAAGGCACTGAAAGATTTTCGGTTATATATTCTATATTCTCATATTTTGGCCTATGTTCCTAACGCTGCTGTCAAAGATGTTTTAGTGCAGACCAATCCAGAAGGAAGACGAGGCAAATGGATTGCAGCCTTGCTGGAATATGATGTGGAAATAAAGCCCACAAAGCTTGTTTAAGGACAGGTATTGGCAAAGTTAATGGTCGAATCAAACTTGCATGGCTTGGACATAAAAATGATCGCTGCTATGTCCGATGAGAATGAGGAAGGATCGTCAATTCAGGTATCTGAAATGTTTTCTCTTTCTCCGTGGTATTACGATATCATATATGTGCTTAAAAATTTGTCACCACCACCTAGCATGACTAGAAACAAAGCGAGAACACCCAAATTGAAGGCTGCCAAGTTTTGCATTCTAAATTCTACACTGTATTGGAAATATCTCGGTGGTGTTTTGTTAAATTGCTTGGTGGAAAAGGAAGCAAAGAAGGTCATGGAGGACTGCCACTAAGGAGACTGTGGTAGTCACCTTTTTTGGAAATCAACAGCAAATAAAATTCTGAGAGAGAGGTACTATTGGCCGACATTGTTTGCTGATGTATATAAGATGGTCAAGAGCTATCATAAGTGTCAATTTTTTGAAGGACGGCAAAAGTTACAGGCTTTGCCACTTAAGCCCATTGAGGTGAGTTCCCCTTTTCAACAATGGGGGTTGGATTTCATTGGTGAAATTCATCCTGCTTCTTCCAGTTAGCACAGATGGATCCTCATAGCGACAGATTATTTAATGAAATGGATCGAGGCAATTCCCACTAGACAAGCTACAGATGTGGTAATCATTTCATTCCTTGAAAATAACATCTTGTCTCGCTTTGGTTGCCCGAATAAGTTAATCACTGATAATGCAATAGCTTTCAAATCAAAAAGGATGGTAGAGTTTTGTCATAAATATCATATCATTTTGGGTCACTCAACTGCCTATCATCCCAAGGCAATGGATTGGTGGAGTCTTCTAATAAGTCATTGGTCAACATCATCAAGGAGCTACTAGAAATAAACAGGAAGAGCTGGCATAAGAGGTTGGTCAATTCACTTTTGGCAAATTGGGTCAGTCAGAAGAAATCCATAGGTACATCACCTTTTGAGCTTGTTTATGGAGTTGATACAGTGTTTCCTACCTCTCTCACTGCCCCGGTAGTGAAACTTCTTCAGGAGGCCAGTAGTGAAGATGATCCTGTGTAGAGAAGGTTGAATCAAATGGTCCACTTGCAGCAGACCAGAGAAGAAGTCTTCCAGAACACATCCAAGTTGCAAGAGAAGATTAAGAAAATTTATGACAAAAAAGAAAAGGTGGACAAATTTTAGTTGGATGATGTGGTGCTAAAGTGGGATGCAAGGAATGAGGAAAAAGGTAAGCACGGTAAGTTTGAGAACCTTTGGAAAGGTCCTTTCAAGATTGCAGCATATCGAGTTTAGAATGTTTTTCTTATGAAGGAAGTGAACGGGGAAGATTGTCCAGGAGGGCTGATCAATGGTCAGCTCCTCAAACAGTACCATTTCTGAGTTATTGACACTGCTTCCACTATCACTGTAAATACCATTTTATTTCAGTTTGTTAGAGTTTTTCAAGTTAGTCTTCAAGTCATTTCAATGTCGAATTTGAGTAAATTTTTTGGTCATTTTAGTTTCATAAATAAGTCAGAATCTTGTGTCATTTGTCGAAATAATGAATCCATAGCCCAATGGATGAAGGCACTGTCTAGCTCTTCCAGAGATCTGCTATTCTCGGCACCTCCAAGGAGCTACAATCCCCCATTGGGGACAATGTTAGAGTCCGTCTTCTCAGTCCTCTGTCAAAGATCAAAACTCTTTCTGCATTTCATTTTTAGGGGACCCGCTCCATTCACTCAGCTGCATTCTGCTAGGGGCATGCCATAATTTGATGGAAAAGGTCATGCTAGTCATTTCCCCTCATGTCTGGCACCTGCTGGCTTAGGTCTTTTGTCAAGGTTCATTAAAGTCCATGACAGTCAATGTTCGATATTTTAATGGACGAGAGCCATTTTCAGTCATTAGGCCTAGGGATTAGTCAATTTGGTTTTCAAGCATGACCAAAAAAGCCATGTAGGCCAGAGGGAGGACCTTACCAAGTTATGATTCAAATATTTTCATCGTCATGTTGATAGACTTCGACTGTTCTTCAAAACTCTATTTTGAAGAAAAGTCAAACAGTGTGTCATTGTGATTATTTTCAAAAGATTCACCAGTTGATTTCTTCAGGTGCAGTCATGGTTTCCTTGACCAAATTCCCTGTCATACAACCCTTGCAAAAAGTGCTGAAAATTTCATCATTCTAGTGAAAAATTCAAAGGGAAAAGTGAAATTCAGTGTTGCATTAACTCAGTGAAAAGAGCCAAAATGAAACATTAGCAAAGTGGGTTTTTGAAGAAGCAAAAATTTAACCCATGACTCCCAATGTATTTATAAAGGATTTTCACAAGCAAACAAAGTCACTGTGCAACTCAAGGTTATATAGAAGCATTGAAAAGTCATTGTGAGAAGCTAGTGCATGTTTGGAGTGAGATTAGAGGCATTTTTCAGAGCGCGGCACACACATAGAGAGGCGCAGTGCACATAGAGGGCATGGCGCACAGAGAACGACCCAGCAATGTTAAAAATACAACGGTGTGATGAATATAAAGAGCATGGCGCACTGGGTTTGTTGCGCAGTGCACACCCACAAAGGCCCGAAATTGTTCCCAATTTCATCAATTTTTTTGGAATTCCTTCTAATTTCCAGGTAGGGTCTGTCTCTTGACTTGCTCATCAAATTTTTGTGAAGGTTATGATGGTTCATGGCTATGTATAATTGCAACAAAAACTCATAAAACCTACCACTAGAAAACATCAAAGCAATGGTTACTAGGGTTTCAAACTTGTGGTATTGATGCCAAGGCTCCTCTTTCACCTCTCATGTTTCACTCCTTTCCATTGTTCCCTTCCCCCCTATCCCATTTGTTTTCTATTTTCCCTACCCTAAAACACTACTAAACCCATATTCCCTATCCCTCCACTCATTGGTCAATGTAAACCCCAAAACCCTACCTTATAACATCCCCAAACCCTCCTACATATCCCTAAACAACATTTTCCCCATAACCCCTATTCCCATCATATTATTCCTCTCCTAACACTCCCTTTTTGCACTGTTCCCCTTGGTGGCAGATATCACAACAACACCTAGTTTCATACCACCATCAAAGGGCAGGCCAAGTACAGTACACACACAACAGTCATGGCATCTGAGCATTCATCGGAATATGAGATGGAAACACAAATTGATTCATTCTCAAAATAACAAGCTCCGTAGAGACATCACAAAAGTGGCAAACATGTTAGGGATGAGCCAACCACCCTCACTGAATTGCAGGCCTGCCCTCTTGCTATGTCATGTTTCCAGCATCTATCATGTTTTGAATTTTGTCAAAGGGTGGCTAAT
>APFE030772956.1:0-24664 GCA_000404065.3 Pinus taeda | reverse complement strand
ATCGAAGATCCTTTCTCTTCTCCTTAGCTCATGGTACCACAACCTAATGTCACCCCTGGTTCTTTGGCCAGTCTTATCATTTTTGGTTAAACCGTACCTAGAGAAATTAGGAAGATACCTGCAATTAAAGCCCTCGCTGTGGTTGTGGGTAGTTCAGTTTATATACCTCGATTCCTCCACTTGAGTTTACTGCTGGCCGCAAATGTGCATAGGCAAGTCAACTCCTTCATAATCTAATGCTCATGTTTACTTCGAGCCTTCTGAACTACCTCTTCCGTTTCTATCGCCTTAGGTAGTTCAGGACCAAATTTCATACCTTCCTTATGTCAAGTAAGTCATTCCTCCTCACTGGGGATTTGGGTGGGTGGGTAAATAGATGCGAGGTGAGTCATTCCTCCTCAAGATCCCTATGAAGAAATGCACTCTTCACATCCATCTGAGGAACTTCCCAGTGTTGAGCTGCAGCAATGGCTAGCATAAGCTGGATCGAGTCCATCTTTGCAACTGGTGAAACCGTCTCATTGTAGTCAATGCCTAGTACCTTTGATAAGCCCTTTGCCACTAGTCGAGCTTTGTGCTTATTTACCAGACCATCCATTGCAAACTTTATCCGATATATCCACTTACACTAAACAAGCTTTCTTCTTGGAGGAATAGAAACTAGATTCCAAGTGTGGTTCCTAATCAGCGAACAGTACTCCTCCTGCATTATTGCATCCCACTCAGGAATACTGGCAGCCTCTTAAAAAGACTGTGGATCTATAGTAGTGGAAATCTAGCAGTGGATTGGTAGAAAAGGTTCTGTAGTAGAGAGAGCCCATGGAGCACCGTGAAACTGAGAATGTGTTCGCCTAGTGTCTGCTGGATCGCCAACCAGATCACCTACTGCCTATAGTGTCTGATGTGCCCAAAGTGGTCTCACTGTCAGATTTGTAGCGGAATCTATAGCGTCTTCCTCTTAATCATCATCTGTATCATCATCTGAAGTGGTAGAGGAGGAATCTGTAGCAACAGAAGTCAAATCTATAGGATTTGTAGCAACAGAATCTAGACCTGTTGGATCCGCAACACTTTCATTTTCAACACGCACTATCTGAAGAAGTACTTGAAGATCCCTACTTGAATCAAACACTTCTAGTAATGATCAGTTGATTGGTCATGGGGTTTATAAGCTGATATTCCTTGACACCATTAGGATATCTTCTGAAAATGAAAGACTGGCTCTATGGTTCCAATACCTTATGTTTCTCTGTAGGAATGTGAACCCATTCTTGAGAACCAAACACTCTGAAGTGTTGCACTGTAGGTTTCCGACCGTTCCAAGCTTCAAAAGGAGTGACTCCGAATTTCTGAGTCACTCTGTTCTGGATGTAACAGGCACAATTAATAGTGTCTGCCTAGAAATTTGAAGCAAGGGATTGGAAATGCATCATTCAATTTGCCATTTCCTAAAAAGATTTGTTCTTCCATTCAACCACTTCATTCTGCTAAGGAGTGTATGGAATAGTACACTACAATTCAATGCCTTTAGAGGCACAAAACTACTCAAGTTGTTGTTCACATACTCCCTGTCTGTACGCAGAATTTTCATGGCCTTCTTGTTTATCTCCAAGTGATTTGAATTCCTGAAAATATGCCTATAATTTGGGCTGAATCAAGTAGGGTATACCTTGAATGATCATCAATGAAGGTAAGGGAATATTTGGCTCTGCTAATCAAAGGATGAGGAAATGGACCCATCAGATTGCTGTGAACAAGCTACAGAACTTCTATAGCTCTCCATGCTTTGCCTTTGTCAAACTTATCCTCCAGATGCTTGCGAAGAATGCAACCCTGGCAGACACCATCAGAAAATCTTACATCCGGAAACCCTGTAACCATGCTCTGCTTGCTGAGTTGTTACAAATAGTGGTAGTTGAGATGGAAAAATTGCTCATGCCACAATCTACTCACCTCATCTAAATGAGTGAGTAAAACAACAGATGGAGTCTTGGGAACAAAGTTTGAGAGCAGGTTCAATATGGACAGATGATCAGCTTTACCAACAACAACTGCAACACCATTTTTCATCTCACTAATGACCATAGAATCAGGTGTGAACTCAACTTTCCTGCCTGAACTAGAATGAGTGATCTGGTAAATAGGGAGGATATTGGTTGACAATGAAGGCACACAAATAACATTCTGAAATGTCCTGTCATCCATATCAATAGATCCTCTCCCATAGACCTCAAAAGGAGTATGATCTCCCATCAAGATAGTCGATGTAGTACAGGGCTCCAAAGATGCAAAGTCATCTCGAGATGAAGCCATGTGGTGTGAAGCACCCGAGTCAAGCACCCATGAGGAAGGATGAGATGCAATAGCTACAAGTGCTAGAGTTGGATCCTTTCCTTTCCCTTTGTTCTCCTATGCCTTGATAGACTCTTCATTAGGTGAACTCTTTTTGACAGAATCAGGCGATGTTCTTCTTATAAAGAAGATGAGTAAGATGATCAAGCTGCTTCTTCATGCACTTGTGTTCATCATGCTCGAGCTTGTTGCAATATACACACTTGACCTTCTCAGACTTTGGCTTTTCAGATTTTGAATAAGAGGTATCATGAGAGGGAGAAGGGACTCGGGCATCTCCCCAGAGCAAGTTTGATTTATTTATGGAGTCTTGGATGAGGTTGGGACTGCCAATGGCTGGGTTGATGAGCTTCCCCCAGTGGCCCACCTTAAAAGTGGATGCATCCTTAGCTAGGCAAGGCAGCTTCCATCCTCCCTAATTGCCCATCTTAAATTTAAGATTGACAGTCCACTTTGTGGATTGTGATCCACGCACTGGCCCCTCTAACCCACTGGCCTCTGGTATGGGCTAGTGGTAATCGTGGATCGAGGCAAGCCAGTTCTGGGTCCCTAACATCTTAGTCAGAACGAGCGGGCCTGATTTTAGGTTGGGACCACTCATACTGTAGGAATTGAGTGCTCTATCCCCAACCATCATACTCAGACTCATTTTTCTCACACTCCAAACCGCTCATACTAACTTCATCTCTCTCTATACCCATCCTACCTTCTATCTAGCTATACACATCTAGAACACAGCTAGCTCCTCCCTATGGAAACATCCACTAACATCACTATATCTCTAGCGATATACCGAGCTTATTGAACCAATAAACCAAGTAGACACTCAACTAATCAAAGCATATATGCCTAGCTCATTCTAATAAGCTCTATCAATCCATCCATAAAGCAAGGACGTAGACTGAAATCAATCAGTCAATCAATCAAGGAAGTAGATTGCTTTCCAACCATCATTCTAGCAAGCAAAGGAAACAACCATCTTACACAACACTCCAACCTACCTTATGAGCCCATACTACCCAATGAACCTTCTACCCATCTCAACATCCAGACCTTCTATCCCAGACATCAGAATCATACTCACACCACTTAGACCGCTTAGACTCTCTCTATCTCCATACATCTTACTCCGCTAACTCATCAAATATAGCAGGCATACTCTGACAACTATCCATCCAGTAAGAAAGCATTCCATCCATCCCTACCATCCTTACCATCCATACCAACCATCAGAATCAGACCGCTAAGACGAACTCACCCTATCCCCATCGAACTTTATCTCCATCTAGTAGATCTATCCCACTGAACCCTTTCTCTCTCTATACAGCTAGACCAATGCTCTCTAAACCTAGATACCAGCTAGTAACATCACTACCATGAACCAAGCTTGGCAGGTGAGATGGCTTGGTAGGCTAGAGGGCTTGTAAGTAGAAGCGTAATGACATATATAATGAATGAACTGATCACATATGACATATATAATCTAATTCTCATTCCATGACTGGAATCACTGGAATCATTTGGTTGGAATTGAACCAATTAGTTCGAGATCTCGATTGCATAATGACATATATTAATATATGCTTTGAATCTCCCTCATTTTCGGAGTGGAATGGACAAGATATTGATATTGATGGATTCCCCCACCTCCGGACTACCGGACGATTTTTGGGGTGGAGAAATGCGGGTCGTTGCTGGGAGGTTCAACCCTAAGCTTACTTCTCATAATTCATAGAGAATCTCATGGATTTTCTCTTTCGTTCAGTCGCTACAAGAGCATCTCTTTTTTGATAATGGCGAAAAACAACCGAAACACCCTTATGGCTACCTGTCACAAAACAAACTATAACAAAAAACCATTGTACCTTTTTCTAGTTGTGTTGATGCGCACGTACATCTCTCCCCAGGGAATGATTGATATCTCAGGTTCTATTGGGGAGTGGAAAGCGTCCTAGTCGCCGAAACAATGGATCTGCAGTTTAGTATCCTGAATTTCTCTATGCTTATGACCTATCTAATTGGGATAAAGAATCTGATATACACCTACAACTATATCAAAATTATGTTGCTAAAAGAGTTTCGTCCACATATCGTGGGCCAAGTGCAATTCATGATAGTGAAAGGTTAGGGGAAGGTTTGCTCCATGTTCCCCGACCCTGATGTCTACAGCAACGTGGATATTCGCATATGGGGGATGTCTCTCGAGGAGTAGGAAACCCACTGGTATGCGACAACCAAAAACATCAGATTTCACTTAGCCAAAATGATCGTTAGCAAAGCTTCAAAAAGGAAAGACAAAACTTCACCTTTAGTAGGGGCTCATGAACCCCCAAGTTACGCAGGATTCACAAGTTACGCAGGATTCATCGAAGCCCCTAAGGCTAGGCAAAATATGGAGGCATCTAGTATGCTGGAAGAGAACACAATTATTTATCTAGGAGATGGCAAGTTATCTGAGCTGAACCCGAGCCGAATAAGCAGGCTTCATCAATATGTTAAGGTATTAGGAGCGCCTTCTCCCTATTCCATGGAAGAGATCGAGCCGGAAAGGTTCGATGTGCTAAAGTGGCTCGGATATAACCTCCAACTTACATGCACCCTTCGGGATGAACAAATCCTCTTATTAGGTTAGGTTAAAGGTGAAATCCCCGGATTAATACGACTCCTCGAAAAGGCGCTAAATGTTTGCTTCGTTCCTGCCCACTTAAACAACTGGGAGGGGGTTGATAATTTGAGGGAGGTGACAATTTTTGATGGAATCAGTCACTCCGCGTACTTAGACCAGGAAGAGGAGGAGAGATCGTGCAGGACCAACTTGATCTGCCTCTTGGATGGACAGCTTGGGCTTTATGAATGGGGAGAGAGAGGAGAACACACGTTCCGAAATGAGATCAACACACCTGTCATCTTGGTGCTGACTCTGCCAAAATACTTGCCACCCTGCTGTCAAAAGAGTTCTACTCCCGACTACGTGTCGTGGAGTGGAACTATCCTCCTTTTTTTGATGTTATGCCTATGGGCATAATGGCCACCGCACTACTAGATGCCGCAGAAAGTTCTGAGTTGAGATCTGGGCCTATTGACATTGACACTGAGTTCCCCACTTTCCATCATATTTCAGACTGCATGAGAAGGGAGCCGAGTGGTTGATAATGAATTGATAATGAAAATGAAATGGTAATGATTTGGAAGGCTATCCTTCTCACAATGGTAATCATTAGAAGGGTAGCCTTCCTGCAGATGTAGAGGGCAACCATGAACTGTGTTACCAAAGGGGATGATCTGCATTGGCTGCACGCGCTCTAGCATTCTTCCTAGTTTGAATCTTCGCATCTTCCGCCTTCCTTTGCCTTGACTATGTGAGGAAATGACATAGCCACCCCGAGGTACATCTCTGTTCCTATCTCTATTTTAGAGAGGGCTTCTCATCGAGCTATCAATTAGGAGGGAATGAGTTAGAGTAGGGTGTATTCTCACTGAAGGGAGTTCTTTGATGATAGTGACTTGCGTGAAAGAAAGTAGCCAAAACTTCAACAAGGAGGGAAAGTACCATGCTACCATGTTGTATCTAGCAACCAAGTTCTATCTTTCTACTAATGCGGAGGAGGCTTCTCAGCCTTCTTAACCTTCTTATCCCTTCGGAGCTTCTTATCTGACTTCAACTTCTTACCCTCTGTAGGGTTCTTGAACTTAGTAGGTTCTAATCTTGGGGATTCAGTAATAGGGAGCCTCACTGGTACCTAAGGAATCGCAGACTTTGATTGAAGAGATTCACAGAGTTTAACAAGTTCTTTATCTTTCTTGTCCAACTACTCCTGAAGACTGGCAATACTCTGAGCAAATTCTTTCTTGTCTAACTACTCCTGAAGACTAGCAATCTACTCCTGAAGACCAGCAATCTGCTCCTGAAGAAAATGATTTTAAAATTTGAGAATAGTGCTTTCTTGACCACCGAAGTCTATTACCTCCTTAAGTTTTGTGTCTACCCATACATTGTTCTTATCATAGACTGGCTCCCTTTTGGTACCCACTTTGATTCCAAGGTTGACTTGGATCTCCTTTTTCATTATGTTGAATGTCTACCAATCTATTTGGAAGTGAGAGGCAATGGTGACCTGCTGAGTTCTAGACATATTTGCTAATTGTGACTCAAACCATCCATCATTGACTATGTTTTTGGCAGGACCTTTATACTTAATTATATCACCAACATCTGGAGTTGATAAGCTATAACTCTTAGGAGCTAAGAAGATACCTTTCTCAACAAAGTACTCCATCTTGACCTTACCCAATTCAATGGAAGAGATTTCCTCTTCTGGAAGAGGACTTCCTAGAATCGTTGAGTCAGTATCAGTGTAGTAACAATCAGGTCTTGAAATGTATTTATACATATGAATACAAGAACATGCCATAATAGATGCGGCCAATTGAACAAACGATATCTTAGGAGGATTCCAGTATGAGTTGGATACATCTGCTGTATTACTCACGTAACTGACAATATAGTAATGATCGCTAAGCTTGTCACCAAATATCAAATTGTCCCTCTTCATCAAGTCATCATATCTTACCCTACTACAGACCTTTGTGATAGTACTTTGTGGATTGATACCAAATCTACTGTACAACAAGTTCATTAGTATCTTGTACACATATGCCATTGCATCATCACCAGCTTTCTTAGCTTCTTGTCTTCTCCTAAAGAGGGATAACATACAGTTGTTGACAGGACTAGGCATCTTATCAAACAAGTATCCCCTTACGGGGGTGAATCCTGTAACCCAAGTCCTGCACAAATTTCAACTCTTCGCTATAATACACACCTAGAAATTTCCCCATAGGGAAAAGTAAAGTATTATTATAATCCCTATAGGATAACAAAAGGTCGAGTAATGGTATGAACACACACTATATAAGCCTCAATAAAGCCATACAAATATGACAATTCCTGGCCTTCCAAATCACCATGCTAGATAGGTACTCCACCCAGCATATGACATGTTTTCATGATATATGGATATAAGGAGTTCACGTCGTAGAAGTACAAATTCTCCCCATATGGGATATAAACATCTGCATGGACACCATAGTACCCATGCCAAATAAATGTATCTTAATTCCAACTTAGTATATGGATAGGCCAATTCTTTGGATCGTAATAGCTCATACGATAAATGATAATAGCTAGCTTTGACATTGTCAAGCAAGTGGTGATATCCACTTTGTATTGAGTCCAATAAATCTCTTGAACTTTCCACATAAACCCACCTAACAGACGAATATCTTGTTTCATGTAATCTAATAATAGTGATCTAAGAGTCTGAAGATTCGACACCTATACCTCGTCATGTGGGATGGAGCCTTTAGAACCTAACTACGGACATAAAGTCTTAGCCAATGTACCTAGACTACTAGAGAGAAAAGTGTATGAATCTTTGAAACATAACACCAGTTTCTTTCCTCGATACACAGCTAACTCGTAAAGCCTAAGGTTCCTCAGAAGTGGTTTGATGGTGTACTTATCCCCACGAGAAGCATAATATTTCATTAACAGAATACCATCAAATTGTGAGAAGTTATTGAAGTAAACAGTGCGATTATTATGTTGATCAACAACCAGAGCTAAATGCTCTAGAAATTCTGACAACATTTGAGAACTCCTATCTTTCAGAGTTCTATATCAGACCTCAAGTAGCTTAACTGAGCAGAGCCCAACCGAGCAATCAAGCTTGGGAGCCAAGCGTAGTAACCTAGCCAAGTAGCCCAGTCGAGTAGCAAAGCAAAGTATCCAAGCCTATAAGCTCAACCGAGCCTGGGAGCCAAGCTAAGCAATGCGTAAGCCTAGCCTATAAGCCAAGCAACCCTGTCTAGCAGCTCAATTTAGTAGCCCCTCCCATCTAATTAATGCATCCCGCCTAACATAAGGAGACGTGATGAAAAGGAAAAAGGGATAGTTGGAAGTTGTTGAACTAACTGTGTCCATCGTGTCTCATTGGGTGTAAACATGCACTCTCGATATTGTATCGTGGATATGGGGAACTAGGAAATTCAAGAACTGTGGGGGGTGTTGAACTGCATCAGGTGTAACTGGGCTTGGTGGAAACAACTTGAGATTCACACCCTTAGTAGGTGGGATGACTTTTGTAGTTCGAAAGGGATAGGAGGGAGAAGATTTCAGGAGGGAGATATATATAGACGAATAAGCATCAATTGAGAGGGCAGGCCACAAGGTCAATATAAGCTGAAGATGGTTAGGTCACAAGGTCAAAAGTAAGTAAAGTGGTATCAGGCATACAATAATTGAAGGCAGGTCCCCAGGTCTTGGTGGCTTGTAAGTAAGTTCGCAAGGTTGAATTCATCAAGATAAAGCGAAATCGTGATCGACGGAATGAAAGAAATAATAATCATAATGTAGGTAGGCGAGAAAGCAAGCCAGGTCGGTGAGAAGCAAGTTAGCAGCCAACAAGCAAGAGATCACATAATGCCAGCTAGTCGTCTATCTCGTCATACCCATAAGGAATAGGAAGCCCGAAAAAGTGAGAAGAGAAACAAGAAGAAAGGTAGGCTGTTCTATTATATGACTTTGATTTATGAATGCGAGGATGCGCAAGCAGGCTCAACCATAAGGAAGAGGACTTTACCTCCTAAGTTCTAGGTCCAGTAGCAGAGCCAGCAACATCACCATAGCTAGCTAGCCTAGTAGCCAGCGAGTCACTAGCCAACCAAGCCTTCTAACTAATAAGCCAAGCTAGACACCAGGCATACAAAGCCAGCAAGCCAGCTATATAACTAAGCCATACAGACAAAGCTAGTAATACAATCATAAAGCCAAGCTATAGTATGCCTTCCAGCTATATTACTACGCCTCAATGAATACATTCCAACAACACCAACCAGTTCAAACCCAGCACCAATGGCAATTTTTGAGTTTGATCCAGCAAATGATCCAGTAGTAGATCCAAAAGTAGTAGAGCCAGTAGTAGAGATAGAGATAGTGTGAAAATCAGCTTAAGCCAAAATTTCAGTAGCACCATAAAGTCGCAAAGCCTGCAACATTTCTTCATGTCCCAGAAGCAAAGGCACCGGTAGTCGATCCGAACCCATTAACTAAGCAGTTTATCTAGTAGTAGACCCACTAGAAGGAGTATATGTGGATACAGTGGACTTAGTTGGAGCACGAAAACCTTATTGCTGAGCTTTGCTATTAAGAGAAAAAGGGCCTCATCGCCGAAGGAAGAAATGAAATTCTTCTGGGTCGGTGGGTCAAGGTGGTAAAGAACTTTGCAACACAGATGATTAACGGAGAAATTCCCTCTAAAGAACTCCGTAACTCAGATGATTAACGGAGAAATTCCCTTCTAAAGAACTTCATAACACAGATGATTAACAGAGAAATTCCCTTCTAAAGAACTCCGAAATTTGTAGATATGTAGTTAGCTAATTTCACAGACAGAAAGTTCCTACAAAGCCTATTGATTGGAGTGGTAAATCCTATCTATAAACCTAGCCTATCTATCTAGCTTCCTATCTGATCTAACCCTTCCTACTTGGATGTCTTCCCTATCTCATCTGACAAGATTTCTTCCCTATCTATGGGGTGGGAGGCATAGCAATCAGGAGGACCAGAAGACAGATCCTAACTTGAACTACTATCAACTGCAACTTGAACTACCCCTACCAAATAGTATAGCCAAGACTATTCTAACCGTCCCCCTACCACTACTACTGCCATCTAGCAAACTATCCACTAATCTTTATAGCAAATACTCACACCTACGCTTACGTTTATCGCATTCTAACCTAGCTTCCTAATGAGTATGAGTATGGGTCAAGCTTATCCTTACTTCCCCTACCTCTCTAGGACAGGTAGAAGAGTATGTCTTACCTTCTGTCTGTCTTTGGAAATAAGGATAGAACAACCAACCCTCTCTTATCCCATCCCACAGTGGAACAACCAACCCTTCTTGTCCAGTAAAAACAACTAGTTAGGACAATTTATGGATAAGTCCCCAAGTACGGGGCTCATAGAAACTCACATTTCATCCCCCTTTAGGGTAACGAGAAAAAAAAAGAGAGAGAGAAAAGAGATACCCCCCACCCCTCAAAGAGGGAGAAGGGACCTAGGCATTTCCCCAAAGCGAGTTTAACTTTTATGGTTTGCTTTATTTATGGAGTCTCAGATGAGGTCGAGACCGCCAGTGGTTGGGTTGGTGAGCTTTCCCCTAGTGGCTCACCTAAAAAGTGGATCTATCCTTAGCTAGGAAAGTCAGCTTCCATCTTCCCTAACCGTCCATCTTAAATTTAAGATCGACAGTCCACTTTGTGGATTGGGATCTACACACTGACCCCTCTGACCCACTGGCCTCTGGTATGGGCTCGTGGTAATCGTGCACTTAGGCAAGCTAGTTCTGGGTCCCTAACATCTTAGTTAGAATGAGCGAGTCTGATTTTAGGTTAGGAGAACTCATACTATAGGCATTGAGCTGAGTTGATGAGCAGGCCCCTCGGATCCACGATTGTGTGGTTATCTCAAATTCAAGAGAAAGTCTGCTTCCATTAGCCCTAACCTTCTTGAAATGGGATTTTGCGACGTTCCAGAGCCTCTTAATTAGGTTAGTCGATAGATTTCTCATCTGGCCTCTCGATCGATGACGAGTCTGTAGTCATTTTTGGTTGGAGACACCCCATTCGTGGGCTGGGTTCTAGTCCTATCCCCAGATGGCCACTTCATAGCGTGGGACCTAACACTACCTAGCAAGACAGACCCTAGAGTCCCTAATCCCTCCTGAAATCGCCTCTGGGGACAAGGTTAGAACCCAGCCCACGAATGGGGTGTCTCCAACCAAAAATGACTACTGACTCGTCGTCGATCAAGAGCCTAGATGAGAAATCTATCGATTGACCTAATTAAGAGGCTCTAGAACATCACTCAAGCCCATTTCAGGAAGGTTAGGGCTGATGGAAGTGGACATACTCTTGACTTTGAGATAACCACATGATCGTGGATCCAGGTGACCTGCTCATCAACCCAGCTCAGTGCCTACAGTATGAGAGGTCCCAACCTAAAATCATACCTGCTCGTCCTGAGTAAGATTTTAGGGACCGAGAACTGGCTTGCCTTGGTCCATGATTACCACTATCCCATACCAGAGGCCAGTGGGTCAAAGGGGCCAGTTTGTGGATCCCAACCCACAAAGTGGATTGTCGATCTTAAATTTAAGATGGGTGGTTAGGGAAGATGGAAGCTGACTTGCATAGCTAAGGATGGATCCACTTTTTAGGTGGGCCACTAGGGGAAAGCTCATCAACCCAGCCACTGGCGGTCCCGACCTCATCCAAGACTCCATAAATAAAGCAAACCATAAAAAAATCGCTCTGGGGAGATGCCGTTCTCCCTCTTTAACGGGTGGGGGGTATCTCTTTTCTCTCTCTCTCTCTCTCTCTTTTCTCGTTACCCTAAAGGGGGAAAAAATTCATTGATTGCATTATAGTGGACTTGGCTTTCAGTTTTGTAACAAATTGTATAGCCACTTGTTTGTAGCATATGATCCTCGAATTGTGAATCAATGTAAGTAAGCATCGTCATTCCTTCAATCTAGCCCAGGTAGGAACATTCCATTGTTCCGTGGTATAGGTCAGTGGATGTAGGTCCATTCAAATGTTCCGTAGCATTCATCCTTGTTCATCCATCCCAACCTATGATCTTAGCCTAGCGATGATGATCGGCTAACAATGACCACTGACAATTGGCTATAACAACTCGGCAATGACTGGTTGGCTCTGATTGGCAATGAGGCTATCGGCTGGGTGGAAATGAGACTGGCTAACAATTACCTTCTGGCTATGCTTGAATCTCGGCTGACCCTCTAACAATGACCTTCTATCTATGATTAGCGAGGACTCCTAGCAAAAGGACTACCAGCTACTGGCAACAAGCAACAAGCAACCAACTTGTGTCTATTATCTATGACTCCTAGTTAGGACTACTAGGTTCTAGCGACTATCAACAATGATCGACTAAGATTTACTGACGCCTCTGATTGGAAGCATCAAATAGGACCTACTTGGCTTTTCCCTTCAGGCTACTCCTGGTTGTGATCGACTTGCTATGACTGCTAGCTATAGGCAATGACCACTGGCACTAACTAGCTGCAAAGACTAGAGGTTCTATGACTAGAAGTGATTCTATGACTAGAGCTTCTAGACTAAGTAGAGGTTCTAGTAAAGACTGTGAGTATGGCACATGACTGTGTACTTGAGTTGTTCGATCCCTAGCATAAGTAAGCAAGAGACCTACCATCAGCAAGGCAACAAGTAGGATCAGCAGGCAGGTGTAAGCAATAAGTTGTCAAGGTTGATAGAGGCTATCAAAAATATAGCAAGCAACAAGGGTCCTATTGAATCTAAAGGAAATCGACATGATCCTGCCTGTTATAGGGAAAGTTCATGAAATGGCCTATATAAGTAATAAAAAGATGACTTTGTGTACCGCGATGAGTTGTGTTTCCTCGGCCCCTTTAAAAAGGAGGTTTTGCTAAATGAAAACAATAAATGTAAATATTTTCTAGAATCTATTCCACTGCATGATACTACAAGTTCTACTACAAGCCTTATTCTATCAAGACATGACATGAATCCTTGATATTCAATACCCCCTTTTGGTAGTCTTGACCTACTAGAAGAATCCAAGCAGGAGCGAGGAGGATAACTTGTCTCTGGCTACTATCCTGCTTCTATATTGTCTTACTCTATGGGACTAGGAAATACTCTAGAAAGGAAAGCCCCTGCGGCCTACCTAATAGGAACCATTGCAAGATAAGCTGAACACCGGACTAGGTAACATAGTGAGGACCTTGATGGATGGTTCAACCCTTGGACTTGCTAGAACCAATCAACCCAGTTTACCAAGTCCTATAGTAGCACCAACAGTAGTAGATAGATATCGAGATGCGGTGTAAGTCACAGATCCTCCAGATCGAAATCCAAAAGTAGGGGAAGCATAGGTAGCATCTTAGCCAATAACATCAGCATCTGACCCACATGCTGATCCTCCAGAGGCATAGGTAAAGGTAGAAAAATTTGATCCATAATCCATCTACCCAAAACCAAAGTAAAAGCCCATAAGTCACAGCTAAAGGTCACGAGCCTTAATAGGCCAGTAGAGTAAGAACTCCTTATTGATTATGTAAGAATGCTGGAAGGATTGGGAATACATATTAGGGTAGTGATGTGGTCCCAGAATTAAGAACGCATAGATCTATTAGGAACGAAGGGAAGGAAATTTTACTATTAGGTACCAATAGGGCTGAGGTCACTATTGAATAACACATATAGGTTGCCACATAGCCATACAAACATTGCTAAAGAGAACGAGAATGCGCAAGCACGCTCGACCACTAGGAGAGGTTAAGGTGGGGTCTAAACTACTAGAAGGGCTTGTCTGGGTAATCATAATCCTCCACTGTCTGTTTAAGATAGTCATTTTCACCCACTTTCTCAGTAGGGATGGCAGGGAGTCAGCTAGAGATTCTCAAGCCAAAGGGCCTTTCATAAACACATAAACATCTTTCCTATTGCTAGGGTCACCATAGAATAGATGTGGAATGTTTGTCGGGACATTCATGGAAAGTGACTATTTATATCTTGGCCTTGGCTTTGCTTGAATAAAGACTCTGGATATGGTTATCGGCTTGAGGTTCTTATCTCCTCAGCTCGAAGTGATGTCTCACCGCCTTATAATTGACTTTCTTCATGGGCCTTCCCCACCCAAGGATTCTGATCAGTTCCTCTACGATCTACCTGGGACATTTATTTTTCTATTTCTTTCTTATATTTTGCATGAGACGATACGATCTCGTAGGTAAACACGAATTTATTTATTCTACAATGCACAATTACACGATATGATCGATTATGAAATGATTCTTCATGAACCACTCAATAAGTTACGCTCTTATATACCACATAATTATGTATATAATAGTAGGGACAGGGAAGGAAAGTAAACCCAGGGTGGCCAGAAATGTCCTTAAATGCCCCGGGATAGTCACCTGAATAATAATTTATTTGGGTCAATCACCTGAATAATAATTTATTTGATCCTAATGTGGCGATCATGCCACACCTTCTACCGCGACTTCTCAACTTCTTGGTGATGCCTCGCCAGGAATATTTGCTCCTCTAATGCCATTAACTCATCCAGGTGGTTCTGTATCAACTCTTCTTTGGGCATCCTCATAGCCTGCGCTGCTAATAGGCTGGGTATCAGGAATTCCGCGGGGACCACCGCTTCCCTTCCATATACCAGGTGAAAGGGACTGAATCTGGATAAGTTACTACTACTAGCTTTGGTACTGGGTCAAGTACTACTACCTTTGCTTCTGGTGCATATGACTATAGATCTGAAATAGCCAGTTCTTCATCCTGATCACAAGCATCTAACTCATGAGCTACAAGTGCTTCTACACGTGGCTCTTAAATTGTTGCTTAACCAACGACTTCATCAACTGGATCAACTAACTCAAGGTAAAGGTTCAAATCTGGATCAACCAGATCAACGGCTTCTACTGGAGCATCTACTGGATTTACATATGCTGGTGCTATAAATGGCTCTACTGCTGGATATTCTATATGTAATAATGGTGGTTCTAAGCCTGGTACAGATGCTACTGATAGACTAGTTAAACTGGTTAACCTGGTCCTAGAACTAGAAGGTAAGTACCTAGCTCTGTAAGTTAAGCTATGTGTTATGGATCTGGAACAACTAGCTCTGTTACTGGTGCTTCTATAGCTTTTTCCTTCGTGTATGGATATGTTATTGTCTATGCCTTAGCTACCTTAGCTACTAATGCTTCCTTTCATGTTGTTGATGGATGTTGGTATGGCTTGGCTTAGGGACTTAGGACTTTGGTGGGCTATCTCTGGTATTAGCTGGTGGCTTGCTGGGTCTTTCTCTTGAACATCGAAATCTCACTCTAGAAAACCAAGCTCCCTATCCCTAGCACAGAATCTCGCTCAAAGGGTAATATTATCTGCAATCATCAAAAAGTATACCTCTCCTTTTAGTCGAGCCATCTTGCGATCCCTCCCCACTAGAATTACTCTCCCAAGACAAGAATTACCCTCGCCATGGGCTAGACCTTGACACCTTGGGGTTTAGCAGACTTTCCTTGACTATCCCCACTACAATATCCCAGGAAAGAGAAGTCTGATTCGCTTCGGATACTAATGTGAATCCGACTGTAGGATGCGGAGCCGACCACGCTTGGTTAGTGATCCCTTTGAGCAGAGCTAAACTCCATATGTCACTACTTTATATAGAAAATGGAAGGGAAAAATACCAAGTGGCTGACCTTAGCTAGACAGAAATCCCTTCAAAGGACCCTTTCAAGATCCTCGGCGTTAGCGTCTTGACCTATGCTCGGGTCTTCACCAAATAGGATTTCTTTCCAACTAATGTTATTTTCTACTTGCATTTGCCATGTTCAACTGGAAAGCGCTGAAAGGCTGCGAGCTCCTTCAGCCAGGAAGGGGCATGATCTCGACAACATTCAAGCATGGAGGACAAGGAAATAAATTGATCACATGGAATTCAATGACAAGGCATTCACTACCTGGTACAACAAAATTGTGGAGGTCACCAAATCTCAATTTCTATTTTCCACTAGGATCATCAATCACTATCAAAAGTGGTTCTAGTTTTAAGAAATGGGGGACAACAACTACATGAAGCCAATCATGGAAGGCATAGATAGGATTGAAGTAAATCCCCTTTCATCCTCACTGTGATAGCTATTAGAGAACAAGTAGAAAGCTGGCCAGGAGTAACAACTAGCACTATGGAACAAGGGAGTTTTTTCCTATTTCCCAAGAAGAATCTGCATCAAATAGATGAGGAATTCAATCGAGTTCCTATGTTATATGATGATTCACTAGCCCTACATCCAGCACCAGTGCAGCCAAAGAAAAGGAAAGAAGTGTAACTAAGACCACCATCGAATTTAGTTGCGGAGAAGGGCCAGTCCTTTCCGCTCTACAACAACTTGAAACATGAAACCTCCACGCCCTGGCCAATGCTGCACTCCATTCAATGATGCTCTAGGAGCAAACTCCACACACTTATCAATGCCATACAGAGGTGCTTTCATCCTCCACTCACCTTGTTGAACTTTCTATATAATAGGTTGCTGGAGGTAGAAGGGGAACTGGGGTGGAGGCATGGACAAGGTGAGGCCTCACCTCAGAAAGAGCTTGTTACACAACCGTGAAATAATAGAAACCCCAAGGGAGCCCTTGAATCATGGCCATTCCCTCGAGGGTTTCCCTTACATAAACCAGGGATGAGCTCTCATATATGGAATGCAATGGAATGAATGTGAGCTGGTTCGTGTGGTCAGATCCTCCATCTAGCGCAGAATTAGGACCTATGGCCACAGTTTCATTCATTGGGAGGCACGCAACTACTAACTCTAGCAGGTCTGGCCCATTAACTCCAGGTGACCAGGCAGTGAGAGCTGGCCTAATGATAGTTAGATAATGAGACCCAATTGAGTGAATGGTTGGAGGTGAACCAAGTCTGTTGTGTATTCCTTAGCGATAAAGAAAGGCTGGGGCTAGATGTACACTTTCCCCTACTACACCATGGCTCTCCTGTACCTTTCTGAATTGGGGAGAAATCTGTCCCTCCCATGGACAATGGTGTCCAACTTCGAAGCACAATGTTGGACCAAATTCATCATTGTCAAATGATCTTGGAGCTCGCTGGTGCAGTTGGTCATGCGGGGACAAAGGGCCCTATCCCGCGCTCCCCTACCTGAACTCATGGTCAAAGGGAAATCAATCTGGTAATTCGAGTGCCTTTTGACTGATCCCGTTAGTCGGTGTTGTGAAACCAATCACAATCAATCTGGGTTGGTTGCCTTAAATAGTAAGGGCATCCTCCCCCATTCGAAAAAGAGTTGAACGCTCTAGCTAGTGGCATAGGGGTGTTTAGGCCCTTTTTAAAGGTGTGGCATACTATTATTTGCACCCTAATGACATAAGCACTCATTATTTCTTCAAGATCAATATTGTAGCTACACTGAGTGAGCCGCATACGAGTATAACCAATTTCATTCCTGAGATGGCGTCAAACCCAGGAACACCATGACTTGTTGGAACCATGATGAACCATCAATTTTCGGACCTTGCTAGTGTCACATCAATTTTTGGACCTCGATAGGATACCATCTCTAAATGTATGACGTTAGGAAGCAAGACAAACTTACCTCATTATTTATGGTTACTACCCGTGTCCTCCCGAGTGGGCCTGAGGGGGCTACCAGGTTTTCTCTCCCAGCCCAACCAGGTTAGGGAAGTCAAGTTCAGGCTTCATCAACTCGTCTGGACCTAAGCTTAACAGACATGACTCCCATTTCTTGTTGGGGTGTCCCTGCTAGTGTCACATCAATTTTCGAACCTCGCTAGGTTACCATCTCTGAACGTATGAGGTTAGGGAGCTAGGGGACTGCCTAGCCTTCAACACAGTGGTTACCACCCATCTTGGTGATACAATGAGTGGGCTTGAGGGGGCAGACATGACTTGCAACCCATTGTTGGGGTGTCCCTGCTAGCGTCACATATCTTAACAAATGATGTTAGGGAGCCAGGGGATTGCCTTGCCTCATCGGTTATGGTTACCACCTCGTTAGTGGGACTAAGGGGGCAAACATGACTCACAGCCCATTTTTGGGGTGTCCATCATTTTTAGGTTAGGGAGCAAGGCTACCTTGCTGAGCTATTATGGTTACCACCCATATATTACCGAGTGGGCCAGAGGGGGCAACTAGGTTTTCTCTCCCAGCCTCCTCCTTGTGGGAGGGGGGTGTCCTGGAACCCAAAAATCTTTATATCTAAAGAGTGCGATAGAGGCCATGGAAGGGATCTATGGTTACCACCTGTGTCCTCCTGAGTGGGCCTGAGGGGGCTACCAGGTTTTCTCTCCCAGCCCAATAAGGTTAGGGAAGTCAGGTTCAGGCTTCATCAACTCGTTTGGACCTAAGATTAACAGACATGACTCCCATTGCTTGCTGGGGTGTCCCTGCTAGTGTCACATCAATTTTCGGACCTCGCCAAGATACCATATCTGAACGTATGAGGTTAGGGAGCCAGGGGACTGCCTTGCCTCGACACAGTGGTTACCACCTATCTTGGTGATACAACGAGTGGGCCTGAGGGGGTAGACATGACTCGCAGCCCATTACTGGAGTGTCCCTGCTAGCATCACATATCTTAACGGATGATGTTAGGGAGCCAGGGGACTACCTTGCCTCATCGGTTATGGTTACCACCTCATTAGTGGGCCTGAGGGGATAGACATGACTCGCAACCCATTGCTGGGGTGTCCATCATTTTAGGTTAGGGAGCAAGGCTACCTTGTTGAGCTATTATGGTTACCACCCGTATATCACAGAGTGGGCCTTCAGGGGCAACTAGGTTTTCTCGCCCATCCCATTGCTAGGGTGTCCTAGATTTTTGGGGTGAGGTTAAGGAGCAAGGCTACCTTGCCTCTTTTCGTGGGTTACCACCTGTCCTGCTAAAAACGAGTGGGCCAGAGGGGGAAACTAGGTTTTCTCTCCCAGCCTCCTCCTTGTGGGACCTAGGCATCTCCCTAGGGTGAGTTTAATTTTTATGGTTTGATTTATTTATGGAGTCTTGGATGAGGTTGGAACTGCCAGTGGCTGGGTTGATCAGCTTTTCCCTAGTGGCCCACTTGAAAAGTGGATCCATCCTTAGCTAGGCAAGTCAGCTTCCAGCTTCCCTAACCACCCATCTTAAATTTAAGATAAATAGTCCACTTTGTGGATTGGGATCCACGCACTGGCCCCTCTGACCCATTAGCCTCTGGTATGGGCTAGTGGTAATCGTGGACCGAGGCAAGCCAGTTCTGGGTCCCTAACATCTTAGTCAGAACGAGCGCGTCTGGTTTTAGATTGGGACCACTCATACTGTAGGCATTGAGTATAGTTAGATACTATATATGGTGGGGTAGGATGGGGCCCCATTAAGGAGACCCCTCCTTGAGCCTTGAGCCTTGATGGGGCCCCTTTTCTTAGGATGCACCTTTGGTGCCTTGATGGGGCTCGTCCTTAAGCCTTGAGCCTTGATGGGGCCCCAAAGTGCATCCTATAAATCGAGCGTGGGGTGATATGCCAAAGGCTGGGAAGGCTGATCGAAGTAACATCTGGACAGAGTGACACAGGAACCCACTTGGGGTTGAAACCGTCTTCCTAGCCGTCGGCAGCTACAGTTAGGGTGAGCTCAAAACCAACTGTAACTACCTCAAGGTACCAACCCTATTAGGTAAAACTAAATGCGAGTCAGGAAGGTAATGTGTGGCCACCACCCCTTGCCTTACCCGTGGATGGCACGCTAGTAGCCTTAATAGAGTACTCCTATACCTGGATGGGTGAAAACCCAGCCCCTTCTTAACAAGAGTGGAATGATTTTGTCTCAACCACAAATTCAGCTTCACATGAGTGGGAGTAGGACTCAACCACAAATTTAGCTTCACATGAGGGGAGTAGAACTCAATCGGCTTCACAGAGTGCAAGATTCATCCTCAACCACAAAATGGTGTCAAGGCCTCAGGCTTTTGGTTTTTTGAAGGGCAGATGCCCCAGCTCCCTTGTCCCTCAAAGAGGGGTTGGGATATCCATTTTTTTTTCTCTTGACCCTCTTGACCCTCTTCATTTGGGTGGAGATCCTTTCTTTCTCTTCACCCTCTTCGAGTGGGGGGTATTTTTTTTTCTTTTAGCCCTCTTCGAGGTACAAGGGGGCCTAGGGAATTTTTTTGTGAGGTAATAGTAGGTTCCCACGCTATGATGTGGCCTCTGGAGACAGGACTAGAGCCCAACCCACGAATGGAGTGTCTCCAACCAAAAATGACTACTGGCTCGTCGTCGATTGTGAGGCCAGATGAGAAATCTATCAACTGACCTAATTAAGAGGCTCTAGAACGTCGCTAAAGCGCATTTCAAGAAGGTTACAACTAATGGAAGCGGACTTTCTCTTGACTTTGAGATAACCACATGATCATGGATCCAAGGGGCCTTCTCATCAACCCAGCTCAATGCCTATAGTACGAGTGGTCCCAACCTAAAATAAGACCTGCTCATTCTGACTAAGATGTTAGGGACCCAAAACTAGATTTCTTCGATCCACGATTACCACCAGCCCATACCAGAGGCCAGTGGGTCAGAGGGGCCAGCACATGAATCCCAATCCACAAAGTGGACTGTCGATCTTAAATTTAAGATCGACGGTTAGGGAAGATGGAAGCTGACTTGCCTAGGATCCACTTTTCAGGTAGGCCACTAGGGGAAAGCTCATCAACCTAGCCACTAGCGGTCCTGACCTCATTTGAGACTCCATAAATAAATCAAACCATAAAAATTAAACTCGCTCTGGGGAGATGCCTAGGTCCCTTCTCCCTCTTCGAGGGGTGGGGGGTTATCCATTTTCTCTCTCTTTTGTGTGCCATTAACATTGGTGATTATTTCTAAGTAAGTCAATGCGGTCCTCTCAAGCATTTAAATCTATTGAATTCTCATCTCAAGAGTCAGATTGATCGAAAGCATAAAAAGAGATGGGAAAATCATGAGTTTCTAAGGCCTCTAATTCTTGTCTGAATGGTCCCATTATGAGAGTAAGATTCGCACGAGAAAATGGATGCTAGAAACACATAGAAGCAAGACACCCAGTCATTTATGTGGTGAAAATGATCGAATGAGAGTTATTTCTATTGGTGTTCTAAGAGTTTATGGTGGGCACTGAGAAAGTCCAAGCTAGGGATCAGTGCAGATATTCCGAAAGTGAGTTGTGGTTAGTTGTGTTATTCATATTGTGTGCTGTAAGTTTGTCTCTAGTTTCTACATTGACCAAAACCGCCATCAGTGCTTCCTTAGGTACAAAATTTTATTATATAGGTCATTTCTTGTAGTTCGCTTCGCATCACTAGAATAGATTAATCAAGAGCATAAATATCAAAATGTGAATCTTAGGTTCTATATGTCTAATAATCCTTGCAGAATTACCCCTTATCGCAGCAAGATTTGAATGGAAACCTATGTCTATAGGATGGGGGGGAATATTGGAAACGAAATACCAAGCCATTCATGTTGCAAAATGAGGCATCTGGGAGGTGCTTATGTTGGTGTATCAAGGGTTGGTTATTAGCATTACATAAGTCAAAACGTTTTTCCAACGCATTAGAATCTATTGAATTCGCACCACAAACATCAAATTAATCAATGGCATCGAAAGTTAGTTGAAAATCAAAACTTTTGTATGCCTATGAACCCTTGTAGAATGACCCATCTGTCAAAGCAAAATATTTGAACGAGAAAGTGGGTATATGGGATGGATGGGGACGTAAAGGCCAAATACCTTGCCATTTTGATAGTTCAAACGGTCATCTGAGTGGTGCTTCTTTTTGTGTCATAAGTAGGGTTGTTGGTTATCATTACAGAATTCGAATAGTTGGTGGTTTTATCGAGCATTGAAGAGATAGTTGCATTGGTGTTCTTGTGGGCTAGGAATGGTTGCGTAATCCCAAGTCAAACCCGCCATGAGTGTCAGGTTTCCTGTTAGATTCCTCTGGTAAATCTATGAAACATGAAGCATCAAGCAGGACAAGAGATGTCTTAGCCTGAATCTTATTCAGGGGTCCATTTTGACAAAACGTTTTACTTGACGAAACCCTCACCTCTTCCTTAGGTACCCTCACTGTAGGTTGATTTGGCCATGGTATTTCCTCACCAAGCTTCCCCGTAAAGTGACCCCAATAGCCTGTCCTCTCCACGGGGAGTGATGACACTCTGGTGTTACGGGTGTAATGAGAGGGGATGGGACTACCATGAAATTTGGAACCCAATCACTGGGCTTCTCTAAATTTACTTTAAAGGACTTAAGTTAGTTGTTAGAGAGGGTGGGTTTAAAACCCCAGGGTAAGGCCACGGTACTTCCATCCATGTGTATGGCAACGGGAAGTGGCAAACCACTTGAAATGAGCTCACCGAGTGGGCCTGAGGGGGCTACCAGGTTTTCTCTCCCAGCCCAACAAGGTTAGGGAAGTCAGGTTCAAGCTTCATCAACTCGTCTGGACCTAAGCTTAATAGACATGACTCCAATTTCTTGTTGGGGTGTCCCTGCTAGCATCACATCAATTTTCAAAATTCGCTAGGATACCATCTCTAAACGTATGAGGTTAGGGAGCTAGGAGACTCCCTTGCCTCAACACGGTGGTTACCACCTATCTTGGTGATACAATGACTGGGCCTGAGGGGGCATACATGACTCATAGTCCATTGCTGGGGTGTCCCTGCTAGCGTCACATATCTTGACGGATGATGTTAGGGAGCCAGGGCACTGCCTTGCCTCATCGGTTATGGTTACCACCTCGTTAGTGGGCCTGAGGGGGCAGACTGATTCACTGCCCATTGCTAGGGTTTCCATCATTTTAGGTTAGGGAGCAAGGCTGCCTTGCTGAGCTATTATGGTTACCACCCGTATATCACTGAGTGGGCCTTCAGGGGAAACTAGGTTTTCTCTCCCAGCCCATTGCTGGGGTGTCCCAGATTTTTGGGGTGAGGTTAGGGAGCAAGGCTACCTTGCCTGTTTTCCTGGGTTACCACCCATCCTCCTAAAAATGAGTGGGCTAGAGGGGGAAACCCAGTTTTCTCTCCCAACCTCCTCCTTGTGGGAAGGGGGTGTCCTAGGAAATTGTTGGATCTACCATAAGGTGCACTCATACAACGATTGGACATGGGCCTGATGGGGAAGACATGACTTCGCAACCCATTGCTGGGGTTTCCATCACTTTAGGTTAGGGAGAAAAGCTGCCTTGCTGAGATATTATGGTTACCGCCCATATATCCTAGAGTGGGCCTTTAGGGGAAACCAAGTTTTCTCGCCCAGCCCATTACTAGGGTGTCCCGGATTTTTTGGGTGAGGTTAGGGAACAAGGCTACCTTGCCTCTTTTCTTGGGTTACCACCTGTCCTCCTAAAAACAAGTGGGCCAGAGGGGACAACCAGGTTTTCTCTCCCAGCCTCCTACTTGTGGGGGGGGGGGTGTCCTAGCTTAGCTATTGTGTTGCTAATTTCCATGGCTAGCTGAGCTAGCTCCTCTTGTCCGATCCGGTTATGTCATGTATGTAGGCCACATGATTCAAATAGCAGGTTCCCTATTCACTCTTCTAAAGGTTGGATGTAAGTTCTTTTTCCTTTGCTTTATGAAGTGCTTATAAATATCATAGTCAACTACATAATCGAAATAAAGAGAAGAATCAATGGAATCAACTGCTATTGGTGCTTGTGTAGGTTCTTATGCATCTGGATTTGGAAAATATGAATATGAATCTACTGCATCTTGGTCACGATCACTTTCAACCCTAATAAAAAGGCTCCTCCACTAGTCACATAATCTGGCCCATTCAATTTTACCAAGTATTTGAGTTTCGCAGCATTATCTATAATGTGCCTCTCTTTACCTGCAAAGCAAAGGCGCGGTTGAATATCTTACCTTCAACTCGAATATTTTCTTTCCTCCTAGTGTTAATTGACCATATATGACATACTTATAGCAGCATTGTCCAATAGATCAGGTTCTCACTTACAAGGGATATGGATTACTTGTCCCGAATTAGGAGCTAGTTGATTATGCAAGCTTATGAGGTAACATAGTCATAATGGAATCACAAGCTTCTCTTTCTATGCGTATCTCCTCCCTCTAACCTCTATTCTAAATGATTAGCCTTAATCTTATTCCTTCTTATCCTTTCTTTGATACTTTCTTAGATGACTGAATAGTAGGCATATGATTTTAGAACTTCTATTCTATTCCTTAATGAGTGGGTAGTACAGAGGAAGGATACTAACTCTTAAGCCTTAGATACATGAATAGAAAGGCTTAATTGAAGCTCCTTCATTACTGGTAGCTTTCACACAGGAAGGGATGCTACGGAATCTTTCACTGGTAAGGAACCCATTGAAGTGGACCCATTAGCGAAGGTAGAAGCCTTTGTATTTAACCGGGTGAAAGCCAAGGTTGTGAGTTCAAATTAAGCATTAATTGTGAAAATGATCTGGACTAGTATAGGAGCATCAACCATAACAAATTCTCAAGGGAAGAGGGGAGAATAAAATACAATTTTGCCTATAACCTTGGGGCTATATTAAAGGAAAAAGAATAAGACTCAAAGCACCAAGTTTCCAAGAGCATAGGGCACGAAGGTCGCATAGATATTACCGATCTTACACATAGCGAAGCTTACC
>APFE030772952.1:0-19888 GCA_000404065.3 Pinus taeda | reverse complement strand
GAACTCCTAGAAATCTCCACTTTATATTCGAAGAAATATAATATACCATGATAGCATACATGAATGAATTGACCAACTCTTTAAAACGAAAAATATAATATGAAGCTATATATACCCATCGTTCTTACTTTGAAATATTTTTTAAACTGCCACAAAAATAAATGCAACTCTCCGTTTCAATATCTTTTTATTCTTCTGAGTTAAGAATAGAAAAAGAACTCTATGTCCTTACATTGAAATATTATTAAATTGTGAAGAAAAAAAAAGGGCACAATTGTGCATTTTAATTTCTTTTTATTCTTTTTAGTTAAGAATAAAAAAACATGATTCTATGTTCATGACGTTTTATTTTCCTCAGATCCAACTAGCTAAAAAGAAGAACAGAAGAGTTGGTTTTAATTTAACAGAAGATAGAAAAAACAAGACTATAGTTAACTCAAACTTTGCGGCCCCTATTTTCCTCCAAGCTAAAAGTGCTCTTCTCTATAAATTTTGTTGAGCAGGAGACACTAACAGTTGACTCAAACTTTAGGTGCTTTATTTTCATCGAACCTGGAAGTGCTCTTCTCTATAAATTTTTGTTTGGCAAAGCTCAATAACTCTCACGCTGCGAATAGGTGCCAAGTCTATTCACATTTACGAGTTCTGTTCCATTGGATATCAATCTCCCTTGATGGTTGGATTGCTCTTCTTGGATAAAAAAACATCAAATTTATGAGCAGAAAATGGATTTCAATTGTGATATTCCAGAGGAGTTTGTTGATATTTTAGTCCAGGATTTTGCTTATGATCCAATTAGGCTTCCAGTTTCAGATGACCCTTCTCAGGTTCTTTATAACCGCAGAACGCTAGAAGCGATCTGGGACAGCAAACGGGTTGCCATGAACCCATACACGCGGGAACCCTTCCATATTGGCGATGTCATCCCACAGACGGAGGTCAGGCAACGGATGTGCCAATACATTCTCAACAAGAGCAGCCAAGGCATATTTCTAGGGCTTCATGTCATTCCTGACTACACTCAAGTTTTGAATGAGACAGCTATGAAAGATCTGTTGAAAGAAACGGTTGTAGCTGCGATTCAATGTTCAAAGAAGGCGAAGAAGAGACGAAATCCTAGTAAAAGAAAAAGAAGCGCTGATGCCGGTGAATTGGAGCTTTGGAACGCACTGTGGAGAAAACTGAATCTGGTACGTCTTTATTGCCAATACAGGGTACAAAACAGAGAACTTTTTTGTTCAATCAATGGATATGAATACTTGTTCAAGGTAATCAGTACACCGCTACTAAATTCATGTTATTCACGAAGGTGTGAAATATACACATGTGATGACGCCAAGGAGGCTTGCAAAGAAGTAGTGAGGATCGTTGATGTCGTGGGCGGTCTGAAAAGGATTGATTTGGAGATGGCACGTCGAACGTCTGTAAAGGCGTTTATAGGCATTCTAGATGATCTTGTACTAGACTATAGCGAACATTTCAAAACTCAGAGTATGGTCTTAAGAATGTGCCGTCTAATATTAGAGCACTGGGTCCTCTGTTTTGATTTGAAGAAGGATTTCATGTTTGATGTGGCTGGACCCGCTGTCTGTGTGTTAGTTGTACAGGAGAGTGCGAGTGATATAGTGAATGAAGACGTGTATAATGGAATGGCAATCCTCAAAGCTGCCGCCATCGACAATATCTATTGCGTAAGCGTGGGAGTTGTCCATATAATAGTGACCATATGTATTTCCCGTCTCCAAGATCTACATGATGATGCTCGATCCATTTCTTGCCCTAACCACGATACAGGTGATAATGGGGAGTTGGAGAACAATAATATTCATCTCATTAGTAAGGCACTTGAGGACGGGCTCTTCGTGATTTCTTCGCAGATCCCCCATCCCGAGAGTGACAACGAACCTCTGCGGTATTTAGGTACAGTATATCAAATTCGGCGAATGGAAAGACTTGCCAACGCAGGTAACAAGCTCTTCCAGTCAATTCATTTGGAATTTGGACAAAAAATCATAGCTACCCTCTCTTCATAGCACCTCAGATTTACGGAGATTAGAAAATATGAACTGGTTCAGCGAAGGCGGCATGTGGGTGAATATCGTCCGAAGGTCAAACAGTTGGTTCAAAACATTGTGTTTGGCCTATCTTCTCGGCATGTATTTATTATCAAATAAACTTCTCAATATTCTGTGCTCATGGGACTCTTTGTTATTTTCCTGGCCACTCACGTTGAAATATTACATGAATTCAGAGATTATTTAGTTACATGAATTCAAGCAATTAAACTAATTCGAGATATTGATGTTCCATCATGCCATTGGATGCGGAGTGGGGAGGAATCCATTAGTGATAAGACAAATTGATGTGTGTATTAGTGATAAGACAAATTGATGTGTGTATATAGTTTGTTGAAAGAACTATCTTAAAGGTCACTTTTTATTGGCTTAGGTATGAAGCCTAACTTAGTGTCAAGTGAAGTGAACTGAACTGAACCTGTGAATTGAACCTATGACTAGTTAATGTTATTTAATTATATGAATTCAATTAATTCAACTAATTTTCTACTATTTTTCTTTTTAATATTCAGTATTTTCTTTTTAAAATAATATTTTATTATACTATATTTTTCTCATATATATAATCAATTAAAATACCATATCTTTATTATTTAGAAAATGTTAATTTTGTATTTCAATCTTAATCTTTTTAATAACAAATTTTTTTATTTTTATTTTTATTTGTTATACTTTTTAAAACTATATTTTAAAAAACGTATTGTTTATATAGATGTATTAAAATCGTCGAGTTTTTAGACTTTTTTTATACATTGATAATGTGTTATATATTTAGTAAAATGCATATTATAATTATCATTATTTTTAACAATTAGTTTTCAGGATAAAGTATAAATGTAACATATAGTGATAACTCCTCAATTGTTGTTACCATGCTTAATTATCACTATTAATTTTATTTTGTTTTAGCCTGAATTATTAAAACTATTAAGCTGAAAAGCCAGCACAATGTTGCTAAGTATTAATTAAAATATTTTGGTGCACTTTGTTAAAAGACTAGAGAAATAGTTGAATTAACTTCTGAAAACAGTTACAACTATTCCTTCATTTTTTTTCCCTTAAGAAGAAAAGGGACAGAACCTTACGGGCTTGAAGCAACTGGACTGTGTTGAATTCTTCCTAGAGATGGCAAAAAAAACATAACTAGTGAGAAAGAAAAATGTGATAACAGTTGTGGGGTACAATACTTGAGGCTCGACAGAGTCTTGACGCCCAAGGTACCTAACTTCTCATCACTGTTAGAAGTGCAAGAGCTCGGAGGGAGAATCTGGACGTAATTGCCAGTTCCAAGGCTGGGTGATGAGACCTTCCAAAATAACAGTTAAATGCATAACAAGAAAAAAGATAAGTGATATTACCACATCAATCATTATAATTAGAAAGGGATATATTGTTTGCTATCATAGTAGGAAGTACATGAATCTAAGCACATGAATGGACTAATAGTAGTAATTAGTGTTTATTGATTTCTGAGTAGAGTAGGTTGCGTTGTCTTAATACCATGCATTATTAGCATATATTATTTATATCTAAAGTATGCAAAAGTAGCAAAATATGCTAGCTACTTGGGCAAGATAATTTCAGTAAACAAATTTATGATTTAATTTAGAAGGACAAGCTAAGCACAAACCATAACACATTATTCCTTTCTGTCTTTTGTATTCTCTATAATACTGGTTTTGCACAGTCTATAGAGAAAGCACATATATAGTATATATTATATTTTTATATATTATATTATAATATATAATATAATATATATATAAGCCCGGTTCTTAAATTATATTCTAGTAATATTTTTATCAAATGGCGGAAGGAAACTTTAAAGGAGATTTTATAAACATGAACAACAAATATCCTAAATCTTGCATTGCTCATGGTTGTCGGTCTAAGGTTTATCAGTTGTCGGATGAGTTTGAGAAGGAACTAACCAAGAGCCAAATGTCTCAGTACTGTTTAATCTATGAGCTTCTAAACCAATAAATATCAACCATAGAAAAACTTAGTTTAAGAATTTTGCATCAATAGCCATAAATTAACAACAGAGTCAAGTTGTTGAAAATAGAGACTTAAAAATCAAATTCATTGGAATGGACACGATATAAAAACCATATATCATACCTAGAAAAATTTATAGAAGTTGAAATACCACGACGGGCCGGAGATAATAGATTCTGCTTGCACGTGGAGGTTATTAGGGACAACGATGGGCTGAGGAGGAGGAGGACCTGGTAGAGGCGGGGGTCAGATTATTAGCTACAACTATAGACATCCAGGGCACTACATGCTAGAGTGTCAGAATCAAACACACCCATCATGTCAATATTGTAGCTAGTTTGACCACACTATAGAAAAGTGCCTAGTGGTAATAGTTAAAATGAAAGAGAAGAAAGTGCAGCCTCAGTAGCTTATGTGTAACTTATAGAGGATGGGATTTGAGCCCCGCAAGGAGGATCAAAGCATGAACATAGTGTTGAGAAGTGGAATAATGACTCGTGATGATAATGGGTAAACAACCTAAAGAGGACGGATGGGTCCTTAAGGCCCCAGAGAAGGAAGATGTTTTTGATCTAGATTGCACTAAGGAAACTTTTATGGAAGCCAAGTAGAGCTTCACTGAGGCCTCCACTTCACAAAGCTAGAACAAGGTGCAAGAAACCATTGTGCCTACAGAGGTTGATTCCTCTATCCTCACTACGTTTTTGGAAACCTGCATAAAACTACTGTGTGATAGGAAAGTTGTGGAAGGCATGCACAAGTTAATAAACACATGTGCCAATAAAGAGAAGGTCCCTGATGGACACCATGTGGTCAGAAAGATTGGGAAAGATAAGGCACAAACAGGGCATGAGATTAGGCTCACCATGTAGATAGGTGATTATGAGATGGACCAGGTCATCTTAGATCTGGGGTTTGATGCGAACGTATTAACAAAAAAAAATGGGAAATAATGAGGAAACCTACACTGGAGTGGTCTCTGATTTTGCTGAGAATGGCAAACCAATAGAAAATCATCCCCAAGGGATGATTATATGAAGTAACAGTTGATATAGAAGGTGCAAGCACGATGGCCAACTTTGAGGTTATAGAAATTGTTGATGACAGTAATCCATACCCCGTGCTCCTGGGAATTAACTAGGCCAATGATATGAATGGGGTTGTCAATTTAAAGAAGAGGACAATGTCATTTGAAAAAAAATCACTTTGGTTTGTAGTACAGTTGGACCTTGCAGAAGGGGTGTGATATACTGAACCAATCCATGATTATGAAGAAAGTGATGATGAACTAGATCAAATCTACAAAATAACAGTGCGAGATGAGGACTGGATCAATCTGATGGTAGATGGGAGCATTGCATGGGATTGGGAGAGTTACTACACCTCTGATTTAGATGTGGAATTAGAGAATTGGCAGAACCACTTACATGAAGTATCTACATTGAAATGTAACATGATGATGAAGTTGCTGCATTGTGTTTCGTTGGAGGTAAGGAAAATACCCTATTATGATGGTTTAACTAATGTTGATCTATTTTTGGATGAATTTGAGTGTGAATTCCCTGAGGATCACTGCTTCCAAGCATTAGAGTTGGCTTTATATGCTACGCCTGCATGATGGTGGGGTATGCATAAAGATAATTTTGTTGGATGGTGAGATTACCGAAGAATGATGAGGCTATGATTTGGGCATACTAACACCAGAATGAATGAGAAATATAATGGAAGGGATGATCTGCACGATCATGTAGCGAAATGGAATAAAGCATGGGGAATAGAACCACATCTAGAATGGGTATACATCTTCTACCATACTTTAGATACAATTCCCATGATCTGGTATTTCAAAATGGAGCTCTTCCATGTTACTGTAGAATGTGATGTGTTGAAGGAAGGATATTTATTGACCTTCAGCTTTGAAGATGGCTTCGTAAGTATCAATGAAGCACTACAAGAGATTAAGGAAGTTATCTTTAGAATGTGGCAAGAAACTATGGAATGAGTCCAACCCGATTGGAGCACTTAGCTACACCATGCTCTGGAATGCTATAATGTGATCGATGAAGAAGAAGATGAAGATCCAAGAAACATTAATATTCTACTAGCAGAAGGGCATCATGAAGTCAAAGGCCCACAAATAGACAACCTAGAATTCACCACACCATTCAAAGAAACTAAACATTGGCATTGAAGCAGAACCAAAGTTCACAAAGATTGGAGACTATTGGGACAACGCTACCATGGATAAAGTTGTTGAGTTACTTTATGAATACTGGGATATCTTCCCTACAAAGTTTTTGGATTTGAAGGGCATAATTGGTGATTTGGGCATCACGAATATCATTCTCAAGATGGACGCAAATCCTATTAGGAAAAGACCATATCACCTTAATTCTAAGTACAAGGAAAAGGTTCGCTAAGAGCTGGATAAGATGTTGGAGGCAGGCATCATAGAACCTATTGAAGAATCTGATTGAGTGAGCCTGATGGTGGTTCCGGAGAAGAAACAAAAGGGTGAAACAAGGATTTGCGTAGATCTGCTGAAGCATAATGATGTGTGTTTCCACGACCCATTCCTAATGCCATTTACAGATGAAGTATTAGACAATGTTAGGGGGCAGGAGGCCTATTCCTTTGCTGGTGGGTTTTCTCGATATCATCCGATTAAGATCGCACCTGAGGATAGGAGAAAAATGAACTTCGCGATGGAGTGGGGTTGTTTAAAGTACCCTTTGATGCCATTTGGACATAAGAATGCGTGTGCTATATTTTTTTTCATAGTCATAGCAACATTCAAGGAGTTAATTCACAAGTTCCTAGAAGTATACTTTGATCGATGGATGGTGTTTGGATTAGTGAAGCACCATGTAGCAAGTCTACACTTGAGGTTGAATATGTGTCATAGATACCAGATCGCGTTGAATTTGAAGAAATACATATTTTGTGTTCCCTTTGGGATCTTTCTAGGTCATGTGTTGTGGAAGAAAGGATTGATGGTGGACCTTGCAAAGATTGTGGTAATTGGGAATTTGGAGACCCCGAAGAATGTTAAGTTGTGTGCGATGCTGGGACATATGGGATATTACACGAAATTTATCAAAGCTTATGCTCAAATTAATTCGCCCATGGAGAAATTATTGAAGAAGGACGCAACATTATGTTGGGACGAAGAATGTCAATGCAACTTAGATGTATTAAAAGAAAAGATGGTCATTCCACCGATTTTGTTATTCCCTGGTTGGAAAGAGGAGTTTCACATATATGTGGATGCCTCTTACATTGCATTGGGTGTAGTGTTAACACAAGTCGGTGTAGGAGAAATGGATCATCCTATAGCCTTCATGAGTAGGAAGCTGTCGAAGGCCGAATAGAAATATTCAACAACTGAGCACGAAGGATTGGTCATGATGTACGAACTGCAGAAATTTAGGAATTATCTGTTAGGAGGACATTTGAATATGTACACAAATCACTCTGCCTTGAAATACCTGTTCAATAAGCCTGTGTTGGGGGGGAAGATATGTAGATGGTTGCTATTACTTTCGGAGTATGACTTTGAATTTACTGTGAAGTGAGGAAGGTTAAATGTGGGTCCTCACCATATTTCACAAATCGAAACAAGTAAGGAGCCTATTATTTCAGAAGAAGGGTTGCCAAATGTGTAGCTCTTCGCGATACGCGTAGACAATAATCACTTTGTAGACATTATTCACTTCTTGACTATGGAGATGGCATTGAAGGATATACAAGTTAGCAAAATAAGGAATTAGTAGTGTGCACGACTGATTTTTTCAGTCATTGCAGCACATTTGTATAAAATGGGGGTCAATATTGTAAAGATATGTGTTGGACTTGTAGTAGGATAGCATTCTCGCTTCAGCTAATGCGAGAGCTGTGGGAGGTCATTACGTAGGAAAGGAAACTTCTTAGAAGATTTTATGGATAGGTGTATGGTGGCCTTCCTAACACAAGGATTCCAAGGTGTATTTTAAGGCATGTGATGCATGTCAAACAACTGACAGACCGTCGTGAAGGGATGAGTTTCCATTACATCCTCTACTATCTTTGTAGCCATTTGAGAAGTTAGTGATTGATTTTGTTGGGCCAATTTAGCCCTTGGGAAAGAAAACAGTTGTGCACTATATTATCACTATGACGAAGTATCTCACCAAATGGGCAGAAGCACAACTAGTTAAGGATTGTATAGGGGCTATGGAAACAAAGTTTTTGTATGAATGTCTTAACCAGATTCAGATTTCTGAAAGTGTTGATGAGTGACAAAGGTATGCACTTTCTGAACGAAATGATATGTGTGTTGACTGAAGAATTCTAAGTATACCATCAGTAGAGTACAACGTATCACCCGTAGGCCAATGGGATAGTTGAAGCCTTCAGTAAGATTTTGGTGAACGTATTGACGAAGATCTGCAACACACAGTGAAATGACTAGGATGTGAATGTATGTGCAATACTATGGGCTTATAGGACTACTTGTAAGGAGTTAACATGGCAAACGTCATTTAGATTAGTATATGGGGTCAAAGCTGTAATTTTGATGGAGTACATTGTACCTACTCTGGCATAGTAGTGCTGACAGATATGGCAGATCATGAGGCCTTAGATGAATGGTTGATGCAGCTGATGGAGCTAGAAGAAGATCGATTTTTGGTAGGATTCCATCAACAAGTACAGAACAAGCGCGAAAAAGCATGACATGATTGCCATATCAAGCTTCGTACGTTCAAGGTAAGTATCGTGTCCTGTTATTTGATAGTAAATTCACTAAATTTCTAGGTAAATTCCAGATGCATTGGTTGGGGCCATATATTTTCAAATAAATTACAGATGGAGGCACAATTCAGCTTGCAAAATTGAATGGGGAACCCTTCCTGGAACGAGTGAATGGGAGAAGGTTGAAGTTGTATATAGGAGATCCTACATATTGACTATATGGTAGAGGGATATTTTTAGTGGTTTAGGTAGTTGTAAGGGAGCATGTGACTATAAACTACACTACCCAGCTTGGAGGACAATACAGGGTGTAAGCTGCACATAGACACAATTCATATTGTTTCTCTTAGGACATTGCACCACGGAGGAAGGTACCACGCAACACAAGAGGAAAGTGACTGTTGAAGTTACTGGTCATGACTTGAAGGCTAGAAGACGGTTAAGTGAAGTGGGCTAGCGACAATTAAGGAAAAAATCTTTGAAGATCTTCCACCAAAACAAAATTTATTGTCAGAATTTGGGGGGAATGATAGGATTTGAATTCAGAAGTCCATATAAATTATGTGTGTCAGTCCAACAGAGAACACTTTTCGCTATCAGAATTGTTAGTGACTCTCGCTCTCTATTGCCTATGAGCCGAGCATTTTGGGAGGATTTTGTTGTCACCCCCGTGTTTGGTGATTTGCTTGTGATAATTTGAAAGCTTGCTCTTGAAGAAATGTTTGCACCAAATCCTGCTGAAACTCTTAGTGCTGGTGAGGTCACCTTTGAGACCATTTCCCTAGAAGTTATGAGTATGGAAGTTCTGGCTCCTATGCCTACAATGCCAAGGTCACCTAGGTTGAAGCCTACCCCTACCAGAGAAACCCAACCAGCCAAATCAAAACAATCCATGAAGTACAAGAAGAAGAAGCCAGTGTTGGTGCCTGCATCGACAAGAAGGCATACCAAAACACATAAGCAGAAGAAAGATAAGAAGATGAAGAAAGTAGTGGACCTGGAGGCAGAAGAATCTTAGGAAGTAGAAGATATTGATGCTAAAGGAGTGGAAGCCATAACAAGGGTACTGAAGTATATCCATCTGCCGAAGGGAAAAGAAAAGGTCACAAAGGACCCAGATTCCAAGAAATTCACAACATCCACATCCCTACTACCTGAGTGAGTCCCGTTTGAAGGACCAAGGCTCAGAAGGGTCCCACTGCTAGAAATGGAGAATTAGGACGTTGCAGACCATGCTATGTTTTCACACTATGGACAAGTATATGTGCAGGGTCTATTATGTAGAAGTAGGTCTTACAACACTGGAAACAGAGTAATGGGTCTACGATGTGAAGCGCTCAGGGTTTCTCAATTTACTATGGGTCCCACATTACCACCACACCACCATTAACATGATCTATGTGCATCGGCTGCTCACATTGGTGAACGATGGTCATTTATGGTTTCGAGGGCCTATCCCTATTACAAATATGCTCATTCACAGAATCACGCACTTGGCTTATAAGGGAGTGAACCCAGCTAAAGAGTTTGGCGGAAAGACTGGGGAAACATTCATCATAGAAAGAATGAAGAAGGAATATGGCCTCCTTAAGAAGTCGCGAGGGTATTCAATTATTTCTTTAATTTACCCGATAGTTCAATTGGTTGCCCAAATTTTAGTAGTGATGTGAAAATGTCACGTAGATAAAGTTTCGGTGCCAATAGTTTCCTTGTCCTCACATTGTGCAAAAGGCATACAATTGAATTGAAGGTACCTCTATTAGGAGTTCCTAATGAACTATAGAGAGGCCCAAGATGAAACCAAGTCATTCCACTATGCCTGCTTGCTGCTATCGATTATGCCATGGGAATTACTGGAGGATAGCCAATTTCCTCCGTTCGAGGAAGGATTGCTGGAGGCAACACAATTCGCTTCCTTATGGTCTACAAAGGATCCCATGCAGATTACATAGATGAAGATATTTGGGTTCTCTTGGAAATCTCTCTCTGCATGGCCATCAATCAGCATCCGAGGTTGTCCCCAAACTTGTTCACGTAGCTGTAAGCCTACACAACATTCAAGGCTAACTTCCACAGGGTATATATCTGGGTGCAGAAGGATCCAAAACATAAATGGCATGGATTTCCCTACTTGGTGATAGAAACAGATGTGAAGGATGTTGTAGTGAAATGTCTTGCAGAGTGGCACACCTCATCGAACTTAGCAGTTGGATCAAGCACGGTGAAACGTTCTGTCATGCAAAAAAGAAAGGAGGCAGCTAAGTAGGTTCTGCATACCTTGGCAGCACCGAAAAATAAGCAAGCTGCAAAAAAGGCTCATGTGGAGCAAGAATGCACTACCAAGGAGCATGCAAAACAGGAACAACACGTGTCACGGAAAGGTGACAAGTCACCTTCGCTGGAGATAGGGAGGAAGAACTTTTAGGAAAAGGTAGCAAAGGGGATGAGGGGTAGAGCACCCCATTTATTTTGAAGAGATGTGGCAAGGAGGAGCAAGGTGGTACAAGGAAGAATAAAAAATTGGATAAGTCACAGGGTGATCCCATAGTGTTAATAGAAAGCGATCTCGATGAGATCAGGGTTAAAATTTGGGACACCATCATGGAAGTGTTGCAACAGTTTCAGAAGCAATACATGGAGACACTGGGGAGAGTCCAAAATGATGTGTGAGTTATAGATCCAAGCAAGTAGAATACAAGTGGGCACCAGACAGGAGAGTGCAGAGCAAGAGAGCTTGACACCCAGGACAAGCCAAGTAGTAACAACCTAGACCTCGGGATTATACCATTACCGAATGGGTCTATTTGCACAGAGTTCATTGATGATCACATTATTCTAAGTACAATCGAGAACATAGGAATCAATATAGTAGCGCTCTCTAATGACACCCTCTGTGTGGTGCATACGAGGGCGGCAGATGAATTGAGCATGAGGGAGTAGTGCACCTTCAACCTCATAAGTAAGTACAAATTCAATGAGCAAATGTTCACTGAAAGGATGCAGGCTTTGAAGGAAGAGGAGGCACTTTAGGTGTGTAGTTCAAGTCTGTAGTCAACACTAGTAGAGGCAATAGTACTTAAGCTTCACATCCTAGAGGATGCACAGCCAGAAGCCAAAATAAGTAAATTACATGTTGGTGTGCGTGAGGCTAAAGAAGACGTTATTCGAGTCACGTTTGAGCCCAACATGAAGGTTACAAAGTTGTACTTAAAGTTGTAGCCCACAAGTCTGCGTAAGGTCCCAGAGCAGTGGAGTTGTGATAAAGGAAAGCATGGGTAAATTGGATGCCACAGTCATTGACTATGAAACATTATTTGAGTGGGCTATGGAGCTCTTGATCAATCTACAGGAGGATCCAAAGCTGCATACACTAAACACAGAGGTAAGGGATCTGCTACAGAAATATGATGAAGTCAGGGAAACTATGCACTCCTTAGCACCAATGCAACTCCTTGCCAAATTACACAAGGGAAAGAAGATCCTAGAAAAGGTAGAGGAAGCACAGAAGAAGGAGGCCTTGCTAAAGGCCAGGTTGCAGCCTTGGTTGGAGGAATGTTATAAAGTCATGACTACCATTCCGGATAAGCTTAAAGGGTTGTAGCATAATTAACAAATGATGAGGTTGGTCATAGAAGGACCATCCATGGAAAAATTGGTCAAGGAAGTCAACCAAGAAACAACGTAGAGCATTGTTGAAGTTGTAGTGATCGAAGTGGAGTTGAAAGGTCTTCGCAGTAAGATAACAGTGCCAGCAGAGTGACCTGAGGGTGAGTCACAATCTTTGTGTTGGGGGCTTTTTGGGATGGGGTCTCTTGGTCAATTTTTAAGTTAAGATAACCCAATGTTTGGTACATTTTGTGTAAATAATGTAAAGTCCCCGTGATTTGTGGATGTGGAGCACGTAGATGGCTAGGAGTCAAAGGGGTTTAGCCCCTTTTTTTTATGTAAATTTTGAGTCAGATTTGAGATTCACCCATGGTCTATGGACCATGGCATTGTATGAAAAAGGCTATAAATAGGTGTGTTTTAGAGAGTCTAAGGCATCATCGATGGAGGTAGTATGAAGTAATAGCGAGACAAATTTGTTAATAAAGAAGAAGAAAGGCTCCACAGTTGAGTGTATAGAGGGCTAGGTAAGGTATGCATTTCAGTGCACAGACCCCTGCATTTGTGTGCACAGGGTAATTTTGAGTCTGTAATTTTGAATTAAAGATCAATAAAGACAATTTGAGAATAATTCTTGCATATTTAGTTTTTATCTCTATTAATGTTATATGTTGTGAATGAATAATGTCTTTTGTGGAATATTGATCGAATGGTGTGTGATTCTCTTGAATAAGTCTTAATAATGTACACAATGCATGTTTGTGTACTTTCATGAAGACTCTAATGAACTCTGTTATGTTTACTAATAACTTAAGTAGATCTTCATGAACACTAATTTAGGTTTGTTCTTTGATGCGTGTAAGGGGATAAATTGATTGTTAAAGGTCTGCAAGCACTGATCGTAGGCCTTCGTGAAGGTCTGAAGACTATTTTGATATAATTGCGGTAACATGCCCTAATAATTTATCGATCTGTGCGAAGGCATATCTAAGAGCTAAAATACATCATACTAGTCTATGGATGAAGAAACTTGGTTCTTGAGTCCCCCCATACTACTTCGAGTGAGACTGTAGCCTATGCTACGAAGGTTTTTTCCGAAAGGGCCAGTAGTGTAGGCGTTTTTTGGTTGGCGCAACTAACTCTGAACCTAGGTCAGGACCACTAAGCCAACAACTAGTGCACCCAAAGGAGATACGCTTAGCCTAATGTATCCCTTGTCAAGCATCTTCTTTAATTGAAATTTCAACACTAGCTCTAGAATGGTCATCCTGTAAGGTGCCTTCGATGCTCGTGCTACCCCTGAAACCAACTGAATAGAGAAATCTACTTCCCTATGAGGAGGTAACTTTGGAATCTTTGCTAGAAGCACATCTTGATATTGCTGCAATACAAGGTACCTCCTGAAGTTTATGCATCCTCAACATCTTTAATTATGTCACTAGCTATATGCACTAAAAACATCACACAACATTTTCTGCAACTATTCTTAGCTTGCATAGTGGTAACCATCCTCACTGATGTAGGCTTCATCTTTCCCTTCAAAATTATTTGTTCCCCACTATCATCCACACACTTAATGGCCTTGTAGAATAAATCCACTTTGTTCCTGTGAAGGTACAACCAATCCATACTGAAAAGCACACTATACGATCACAATGGTAGTACATTCAAATGTGCTACTATAGGCATACCATTTAACTTAAATGCATAAGATCTTATCCAATGGTGAACTCTCTTTTTTGTACCTGTAGCAAACTATACCAACCAAGATTCTGCATTCACTTCTTTTCGCAAACCACACTTATCCACTAGGTCAGGATTAATAAAGCTACAATTACATCTAAGATCAATCAAAATAGAAAAAAATTGATACAAACCTTACCATCCATCTCAATGATAGATGACTCATGATCCACCTACCTATTGTCCATGACTGCATAGATCCGAGGAATGCTATGACCAAAATCACCAACTGTAAGCATCTCCTGAGCACTATATATTTGGGTTCTACCACCCTAATATTACGTAAAATCCCTCTTACAATGATCCTTTCCACATATCCAACACTACAATGGTGCTCTACAATCACCTCTAGTCGGTTGTTCTCCATGTCCTTTCTCACCTGTATCAAACTTCTTGTAAGGTACTACATTTTATTTATCACTTGCATCTTTAGGTCTTCCTCGCTTTGGTGGTCATTTTCCTTTAACTTTCTCATTTCCTTTCAAGTCACAGTTATGCTCAACTTTACGCTTCGACTTATCATAACAATGTTTCAGCTTTTAGATGTCATCCTCCAATAGTCTAGGCTCACCAAATTCAATCGGTCATTGTATGCTACTGAGAATCCACTGATGAATCTATGAACCTGGATCTTCTCCTCCTTGAGGTAAGGCAGATATCTCATAAACTCCAAGAACTTGCTCGTATACCCATCATCTATCATGGAATCCATATGCAACTCATAAAACTCCTTATCTCTATCATCTTAGTACCTTTCCAATAAATAATTTTTCTTGAAGAGCCTCTCAATCTTGTTTCAAGTCAAGTCATCCTCATGAATACCTATAACAATATTCACATATTCCCTTCGGATATTTTCTTTCCCTTTAAGACTGAAAGTGGCTATTTTTTCTTTCATCTTTTATGAATAATCATGCAATTTGAAGAAATTCTTTATACCAAGCAACCATGCCTCTACATCCTATGATCTCTTCATCTCTCCATTGAATGTAGGTGGATTTTATTTCTTAAACTCATCCAGAAAATATCTTTTGTCATTCCTTCTATAAGGATGATAACAACAATGATCATAATGCATGTCAAAAATAGAACTATAATAGTACCTGTGTCTATCACCCAACCTACCGGGAATTTCCAAGGACCTTCCATCTCTGACCATGTCTTCTCCATCCGACCTGTACTCACCATGATACTTGATACCATATGCCCCATTAGTTATTTTCTCCTTCTCATGGTTGATTTGAACCGGTCCCTATCACTACAATTATGAAAACTCTGAAGGATCACTGCATTTACCTCTACTTGTTTCTCGTGTGCCTGTATGATTTGTCATTGTCTTCCTCACAAATCCTTATTTCTGCCTTTAAGATTCTCAGTGTGTTTGCCAAATCAAAAGAGTGTTGAAGACAACACTACTCATCTAATCCATAGAGAAGTCTCGGGAACTGAACTGTAGTCTACCGTATTATTAGTCATCTTTAATATTCTTCTTGCAAGGTATATCATGTCAGATAAACCAAATCAAAATAAATTATACCTTGTCTACAAGATCAAGAAATCAATTTAATACATGCATAACATAATCATGACAACATATAACAATATAACACATAGTATGTAATCATATATCCATTATTATAAGTATAGTACAGTCATCAATGCATGAACATATCAACTACACATACCATGACCTCATGGATGACTATATAATTTTTTAATATGTTTAATTACATTAAAAAAATATAGAATATTTAGTATATTGATCATAAAAAAATATATTAAATATTATATAATTTTTTAAGTTGTCTTTAATGCTAATCTTTAGACTTTTTTTGGTTGAATTTGGTAAAAAACTTTGAGGTAAAACGTTGATATGTTATATTAACTGGTTTTTTTTACTGTATATATGGATTTATCACTCTGAAAAACCCTAGAGGTACTTATTATGCAGGGGTTGCCCCATTAAGCTTAGGGATTTTCAATAAATTGTACAAAATTTTAGAAAAATTAAACTTAAAAAATCTACTAAAAACTTTCAAAAAAATCTCACTAAAAACATTCTAATTTCTTATATATTTTAATTATAATAAAAAAAATCAAAATATTTAATATTTTGAATATAAAAAAAAATCTAAAAGGTGTAGAATTCATCGACATTACGGAAATTATCTCAAAGGGAGTTTGGAAAAAATAATTTTTTATTAAATTAACCAAAAATATATTCTAAAATAATATAATTATATTTTAATTCATTATACTATTAATTAAAAAATTATAAATTTAGATTTTATTATTTATTATATTATACCGTCTTTAAAAATTGGAAAGTAGGAACTCCTAGAAATCTCCACTTTATATTCGAAGAAATATAATATAGCATGTGATGATAGCATACATGAATGAATTGACCAACTCTTTAAAACGAAAAATATAATACGAAGCTATATATACCCATCGTGCTTATTTTGAAAAAAATTTAAACTGCCACAAAAGTAAATGCAACTCTCCGTTTCAATTTCTTTTTATTCTTATGACTTAAGAAAAGAAAAAGAACTCTATGTCCTTACTTTGAAATATTTCTTAAATTGTGAGGAAAAAAAAAGGGCACAATTCTGCCTTTTAATTTCTTTTTATTCTTTTTAGTTAAGAATAGAAAAACAAGATTCTATGTTTTTGTAATTGTAGACGCTTTATTTTCCTCAGATCCAACTAGCTAAAAAGAAGAACAGAAGAGTTGGTTTTAATTTAATAAAAGATAGAAAAAACAAGACTATAGTTAACTCAAACTTTGGGGCCCCTATTTTCCTCCAAGCTAAAAGTGCTCTTCTCTGTAAATTTTGTTGAGCAGGAGCCACTAACAGTTGACTCAAACTTTAGGTGCCTTATTTTCATCGAACCTGGAAGTGCTCTTCTCTATAAATTTTTGTTTGGCAAAGGTCAATAACTCTCAAGCTGCGAATAGTTGCCAAGTCTATTCACATTTACGAGTTCTATTCCACTGGATATCAATCTGCTTTGATGGTTGGATTGCTCTTCTTAGATAAAAAACATCAAATTTATGAGCAGAAAATGGATTTCAATTGTGATATTCCAAAGGAGTTTGTTGATATTTTAGTCCAGGATTTCGCTTATGATCCAATTAGGCTTCCAGTTTCAGATGACCCTTCTCAGGTTCTTTATAACCGCAGAATGCTAGAAGCGATCTGCGACAGCAAACGGGTTGCCATGAACCCATACACGCGGGAACCCTTCCATATTGGCGATGTCATCCCACAGACGGAGGTCAGGCAACGGATGTGCCAATACATTCTCAACAAGAGCAGCCAAGGCATATTTCTAGGGCTTCATGTCATTCCTGACTACACTCAAGTTTTGAATGAGACAGCTATGAAAGATCTGTTGAAAGAAACGGGTGTAGCTGCGATTCAATGTTCAAAGAAGGCGAAGAAGAGACAAAATCCTAGTAAGAAAAAAAGAAACGCAGATGCCGGTGAATTGGATCTTTGGAACGCACTGTGGAGAAAACTGAATCTGGTACGTCTTTATTGCCAATACAGGGTAGAAAACAGAGAACTTTTTTGTTCAATCAATGGATATGAATACTTGTTCAAGGTAATCAGTATACCGCTACTAAATTCATGCTATTCACGAAGGTGTGACATATACACATGTGATGACGCCAAGGAGGCTTGCAAAGAAGTGGTGAGGATCGTTGATGTCGTGGGCGGTCTGAAAAGGATTGATTTGGAGATGGCACGTCGAACGTCTGTAATGGCGTTTATAGCCATTCTAGATGATCTTGTACTAGACTATAGCGAACATTTCAAAACTCAGAGTATGGTCTTAAGAATGTGGCATTTAATGTTAGAGCACTGGGTCCTCTGTTTTGATTTGAAGAAGGATTTCATGTTTGATGTGGCTGGACCCGCTGTCTGTGTGTTAGTTGAATAGGAGAGTGCGAGTGATATAGTGAATGAAGATGTGTATAATGAATGAACAGGAGGCTCGATAGAGTCCTGACGCCCAAGGTACGCCCAAGGTACCTAACTTCTCATCACTGTTAGAAGTGCAAGAGCTCGGAGGGAGAATCTGGACGTAATTTCCAGTTCCAAGGCTGGGTGGTGAGACCTTCCAAAATAACAGTTAAATGCATAACAAGAAAAAAGATAAGTGATATTACCACATCAATCATTATAATTAGAAAGGGATAGATTGTTTACTATCATAGTAGGAAGTACATGAATGAAAGCACATGAATTGATTAATAGTAGTAATTAGTGTTTATTGATATCTGAGTAGAGTAGGTTGCACTGTCTTAATACCATGCATTATTAGCAGATATTTATTTATAACTAAAGTATGCAAAAGTAGCGAAATATGCTAGCTAATTGGGTAAGATAATTTCAGTAAACAAATTTATGATTTAATTTAGAAGGACAGGCTAAGCACGAACCATAACACATTATTCCTTTATGTCTTTTGTATTCTCTATAATACTGGTTTTGCACAGTCTGTAGAGGGAAAAGCAAAACACATCACCACAATTATTATATTATATTATATATATATATATATATATATATATATAGAGGAGATAGAGAGGAGAGAGAGAGAGAGAGAGAGAGAGAGAGAAACCCAGTTCTTAAATAATATTCTAGTAATATTTTTATCAAATGGCAAAAGGAAACTTTCAAGGAGATTTTATAAACATGAACAACAAATACCCTAAATCTTGCATTGCTCATGGCTGTCGGTCTAAGGTTTATCAGCTGTCGGATGAGTTTGAGAAGGAACTAACCAAGAGCCAAATGTCTCAGTACTGCTTAATCTATGAGCTTCTGAACCAATAAATATCAACTATAGAAAAACTTAGTTTATGAATTTTGCATCAATAGCCATAAATTAACAACAGAGTCAAGTTGTTGAAAATAAAGACTTAAAAATCAAATTCATTGGAATGGACACGATATAAACACTGTATATCATAACTAGAAAAATTTATAGAAGTTGAAATACCACGACGGGTCGGAGATAATAGATTAACCAAAAAAATACAAATTTTAGGCCATGAAATGTACTGTAAGTTTCCAAAAAAATAATGCATGGAAAGAATTAACTAGACCCAGTATTGTATTGGCATTTTCACAGGCCGAAAATTCAAAAAGGATTTAAATACATTCTTAATCAAAAGGAATATATTTTGGCCATAGCTATAAACCCTATCTAGCACTATTCCTTGAAACCTTAGTCACAGGAAACTTGGCTCGAAGAACTCAAGACACAAACAAATTCAGAATCCAAACCCACCTGGAAAGTGAAGAATGAAGTAGGGTTTAATACGAAGGACACCTTCCAAAAGCCACATGTCAAACGAAGGGTTTGAAGCATCTTCAACAGGCTTACCTACACAGTAAAGGTCGTTAATCAGAACCTAAAACCTTGTAAGGATCTTAAATGCAATATGAAAAACTGATGATAAACAAAAATGGCTTACCTGAATGAGAGCTGGCCATCCCCCAAAGCGATGGTAGAACTTGCCAATACACTAGATAGATTCAGTAAATGATAGTGAAGCATGAATTCAAATATCAATGCCATGAATATGAAACATTGTTTACCTCCTGCTACCGCGGAATCGACCTTCTCCACGAGGATGTTAGAGTCCATGTTGTAACCTTTACATCTACTCTAGAGTAGCCCAAAAACGTATCAGACACTGTTATGAACCACCTCAA